>ML785846.1:633291-643803 GCA_009831015.1 Picea engelmannii | reverse complement strand
GGTGTATTGTGGTGTATTGGTGTAACTCTTATACTATTGTTCATTGCTCATTGGATATAATTGAATGGTTTAAGTATAAGTTGAAAAAGGTTTTTAAATTGTACTTGATACTGATTCACCCCCCTCTCAGTATCAACACAAAATTTCTTCTAAATAAGGCCTAGAAGTGGAGAATTCAACAGGGAAACTCCCAAAATTTAAACTTCTGGAAAATCCAACCGATGGTATAACAAGAGAATTAGATGCAGCTGCTGGAATTTTCAAAGGAGAAGTTGGTAAATTACCATAATCACCTGGTACAGTTGAAATCCATTCTTGAGAGATCTTTATTTTCTTGATAATCTTTTCTGGGTCAACTTCAGGTGTTTCCAGAGGTAGTTGTGGAGTAGACCTTGTGTGTCTACCTTTTGGAGCCACAACTAAAACATTGGAGTTGCCAAGTGCAAGTTGCAATCTTCAAGGTATTGATTTCTGATGCACCGTAAAAAACTGAATTTCTTGGTCATTCAATCCCAGGGAAATGTCTTCAATTCATTCCTCGACAACGGCGCCATGAATGTTAGCACTGAGAGTCACCCTCATATTGCAAGAGGATAAGCCCAGTACCCATTAGAATGTTTTGTGGATGTTTATTTTATGAGTGGAGGTCAAATGGATAAAACTCAGTACAAGAATGATTTTAACACAGAAACTGGACAAGCAATGCACAGGGAAGTGAGGTCCTCATTAACTTCAGTCGGTGATTTGAGTTTAAGTGTGAACAAGATTGTTATGAGCATCTGGCCTTCAAGCATCTTGATGAAGAAAAACTCAGGCTCAAGAGCACTCTTGAACTCAAGTTTCAGACACTGAAATATGTTACAACAACATAATAATCAAACCTACATTACCATGCAACTATGAAAACTCGACTGGATCCTCCATGCCCGAGCCTTTCAGCATAAGGGGAAATAAGATGACAAAGAAGCTAACTAAAACTGGTCAAAAAAATACTGTAATCAAACCTACATTATAATAGAACCACAACCCTCGACTGGATCCTCCATGCCCGAGTGTTTCAGCACAGTTTAAACAAAGAGATGAAAGAAGTTGACTTTTGTTAATGTGAAAGTCTCAAGTTTGATACATAACTAGAGAACAGTTCTGACATCAAAAAAATTACACAGTAGGGATCTCTGCTCAACCATTCGACGACCATAACAAAATATCGAACTGATCTACTTATACTCAGATCAGTCCACAACTTCCAAAAGTGTGATATGGCATCTCCTTCAAAGATTTGTGTTTGAGCAGCCTTTTATCAGGCTGTGCATGTTTCCTTTTGTCAGACACAAACCATTTTCAGTGTGGACCTGTAGAAAACTTGACCACTGTTGTACTTTGCTAACAGTCTTGCCTCCATAGCCATAAATTCCAAGCCTTCCATTTATGGACTGAGCTGAGATTTCAGCTACCATTCCATGCTTCGTCAATTATATCTTCATCCGAATCGGTGCGTGGCTGGACGACTAGAAGAAGACCATCTGCTACAACCGGATTGGGCGTTGAGTAAGTAGGTGGCCGCAAAATTCAATCCTCATTCATTGGCTGACCCTTCCTCGGGATTGGAGCACGGTGGGACGACTGTCGGAAGGTCACTTGTCAATATTGGATAGGGCATCAATTGCACACTTGATTTTGAGGTCACGGGAAGTGGTTTAGGCCCACACCGCTTTTGCACCCGAAACACACCGTCGCTTGCCACGTTGCCACCCCGCAAAACAATGGTTTGTATTTTCGCCTGTCCCTCAGATTTTATCATCTGTGCATGTTACGGCCCCGAAATGATCTGAGACCATCGATCTGAAATGGACCTAATATCTGGGCATGTCGGTTACTTTATATCCCCCACCAAAATTTTACCTTCCTACTAACCTTGGAGTCCCTCCATCTGTGCTTAGAGATAGCTCCTCATCGAAACTACACAGGGGTTCTCGACCGCTACAGACTGCACCTTCTTGCCTGCGTTCATACTGCTTTGTGTGATAACAGACTGCATGTTTAGATGAGGGGGTTGATTGAGCTTTAGATGACATACCTTTACCTGGATTTGGCTTTGGAGGAACTTCAGCTTGCTTGTTTTGATCGGAGGTAGTGGATTTGGGAGCCCCTTCTCGTCCTCAAATCATATTTCTTCTTGGGTTGGCATTGAATAACTCCCTCTTCCCCTATCTAATTATCAAAGTGATTTGACAGTTGTGCTACCTTGTATTCTTGTTGTGTTAAATGGCTAGTATAATAATTTGTTTCATTGAAAAGCACAACAGTGTCATCCGCAACATCACTGTCTACATTCATCTCCTTAATCTGATTGTTTTAGAAAGGAGGCACTACCCTATGATCATCATCATTTCTCCTTTCTCTCTACATTATTTGAGGGGAATCATTAGTCCTTCTGAACTGATTTTTATTTCTATTACCAGCTCCTTGAAAATATTTGTTTGGTTGTTTAGATTCCCACTTCAGCTTAGCTATTTAAGAAGTCAGATCCTTCAAAGTTTTGGATTAGATGTGGCTGAGCTAGAGGAGGCAGGGGAATCCTCTCTTTGTTTTTTCTTATCTTTATCAGATATGGTCTTTAATACATATGATGCCAAAATATTATATTCAACCTCAATGGTTTCTTCTTGCATGGACATCAGTGTGGTTGATATTCTCTCTCTTAGGAGGAGGGAGAACTCTACGTCAAATGCATTGGGATAAGTGATCTTGGCAAAGGCTTCAGTTGGTTTGATCTCATCTGGGATTCTACCATACATCTTATTGAATCTCTTGGTGAAATCTGAAATAGATTCACCATTGTTTCTCTTTAGGGCCCCAAACTCAGTGACATAGTAGAGGTAATCTCTCCTATCTCCCCATTGCTTTATAAAAGTTTCATATAGCACCTCAATATCTGCAATGGAGGCTGGAGGAAGACCCCTGGACTACTTTCTTACTTCCCCATCTAGACTATATACAAACAACCTCATCCACACATCTGCATAATCAATGTTAAAGTTGTTTGCAAAGCTATAGAAGGCTACCATATGTTCCTCAATAATTACCTCACCTTCCCCATTATACCTCGGTAAATATTTCATGTAATCTGTGGCTGGGAGTGCATGTAATCCTACAGGTAGAACTAGGGGTGCATAGCTAGTAGAAATTATGACATCCATCATGTTAACGACCATGGTTTGAATAATAGGAATATGAAGATTTATGGGCGATACAGGGGTGGATGCAGGACTGGATGTTGTAGTGGAATCAAGAGTTGGAGATGTCTGAGTTACTTTGGAATTATGATTCTCAGGGATAGAAAATTCAATCTTCTTGTGATCGTGATTAGATGTAGTATCTTTATGTGTAGCTTTTCCATTGAGGGGGGAAGTATATCTCTAAGCTACAATGGATTTTCTTAGTTGCATTTCCATCTCAGAGACTACCATGTCATTCTCAGGGTTAGAATGAGCCTTCTTGGCTTTGTTGTCTTTAGATTTGGATCCGTTGAATCCTTTTTTGGGCACCAGTATTTCTTCTTTAAATTTCACTTAGTGGAATCACCAGGTGAAACATGGCAGTATGTCTATTTCTAATCTATGTTCACCATCAAAGTTCAGAGATAATCAATGTTTCTCTCCCAGGGAAAGATATTTCATTACTCCATTCCCCGGTAGCGGTGCTAGAAGATGTTGGTCCTAAGGTTTGCACCTGACTGCTAAAGGGAAAATCTAGGCCACCTATCAGTTTGGAATGATTATTCCTTAATACATTGGTTTTTTTGGTAAGCTTAAGGATGATTTTCAAAGATGGTTCTCTGGCAAAGGAGGACACACAGTGTAAAAGTAGGTTCTCCTTTGTTAATGGTATGGGTATTAAATTACAACTGAGGGTATGAAAAGACAAACACAAACAACAACAAAAAGAAATGCAATGAACCACTTGTTGTGCGGAAACTAAGACTTAATATAATATCTCAAGACCTAGACAAATATCTAGATGCAAATCATTCAATAGGTTGCAAAATAGTGGATCTTTCACTGAACAATATTTCACTGAACAATATTTGTATAACAGGTTGCATAACCAACAAAATATAAACTAAAACAATAACTTAAAGAATAAGGAAATTTACATTGCACACATCACAAAATTTGCATTCAAGGTGAGAATCAACACATAAATATTTGAGTAAGAAACACAACTATCATCAACATAAATTCATTAGGTAGAAAACTTTACAGTTAACTAAGCAGTTCCAATCCCTCTGTTGCTTCTACTTTCCTTCTGAAAACTCCCAACCCCTAAAACATACAAATATTGCATATTTAAAAAAGTTGCAAAGGTTCTAGTCCATTTGGGATTGAGACTTAACTCTACAATAACAATTGTAGAAAAAATAATTAACTTGACTAAAACACTGTTGGAGTACAACAATGTATACTTCACACTAGACTTAATAAAAAAGAGTGGTTCTTATCACACACATAAGACCACTTATTAATTCAACCTAAAGAATTATGGAACTGAACAACTAAAACTGCTATTGTCTCTGAGACAGAATTGATGCATGCGTTGGAGGAACTGAATTGGAAGAAATATGACTCAGAGTGACAGAAAATATCTATGTATCGAGCTCCTGCATGCCTAGGAACTGTTTGAGGTCTCTGGAGGTAACCGGTTGCATGGGCAGATCTTTGCCTTATCTGTTGCTTTACTGAACTTTTGGCAGCTAAAACACCCTGTGTTGGCCTCGCTAACTGCCACCTGTATTGATTAGATAATTGTATTGTTGTTAGTCAAGTGGACATGGAGAAGACATAATTGGTCGTGAACTGGAGTGCACAGAGGTGGTCGTCCAACAAGGGAGCGGTATGAGTGGAGGTGGATGATGTGGTGACCTGACGTCATCTAAGCACGTGATTTCAGGAGTTATCGAGGGTGGTTTGGGTCCACATCGCCTTTGGGCTCAAAATCCCCTACAAGCTGCCACATATATCCCATGCGATACCATGGTTTAAATTTCGGCCTGCTCAAGGGTTTTAATGCCCGAGCACGTTGCGGCACTGAAATGAACCATGGTCGTTGATCTCTGAAGGGGGGTTGTCGTTGATGAGTGTGGGGGTTAGGCAGAGTGCGACTTTGACATCTTGAATGTTCTAAAAATGTTGATCTGGCTTGAAGGCTGGATCCTCTCCGTTGAAAGTCTATCATGTCATTCACTTGTGCTTAAAGCTTGAATGGCCTGTTTTGATTGGCCGCCAGTTCTGTTGAAGCTTACTAAGCTATTAAAGGATTTGTCGAACATGAATATCTATTGAGCACACACAAACGACTTGGTGGGCCTACTCTATGCTTCATTAGTGGAAAATATGATGACAAGTCTTTGAAACTCAAACCAGAACATGTGATCCTTTTCAACAAAGAAAACAGACGGTGCTAATAAGCAACAACAAACAGGGGTCATGAAGAATAAAAAATGGGGAATAGGCTAAGAAAGCAACAATAAAGCTCAACATTGATGGATGGATGGGGTGAAAGATAGAAGAGGAAAGGGGTGCAGACCTAGGTGACAAAATTTGGTATAGGACCTACTGAATTCCTTACCCATTGCTCATTCTATCTTCCTTGATTCATCATATCAATCCTTGTTCTATCTCCTCCATGTGTAACAACTGCTACTTTCGATCCTTCATTGTGTCTTTCAACTGAGATCATCTACACTTTCTGATTCAGATTTTGGTTTGGGTTTCCTCTAGCATGCCACTTCACAACTAATTGGGGATAGTCTTATGTCGAGTGATCCACTGCTCTGCAATATGTGCACATTGTACAAGAATTTTGGAAATCGCAGGCCAAGTGTCCATGTTGATTACAGTTATAAAATATAATTGATCCTCGTCCTCCTCTACCAAAAGTCCCTCTACCAAAAGTCCCTCTACCTCGACCTCTACCAAAGTTTCCTTTGTTCCCCTGAATGAAACCTCTTTGATTTTTATATTGCGCACCACCCCCCTCTGCGACAATATTCTCTTCATAGATCTTGTACATATATGATGCGAGCTTCCTTAGTAGGTCAAACATGCGACAATCCTTCTCTTCGTGTCCTCCCGACTTGCAAAAATTGCAAAAAAAATTCTTTGGTGTACTCTGATACTTCTGTAGAAATGGACACTCAGTGGGGTGATGGCTCCATTTCTTACATATCTCATGGTATCCCCCCCCTAGTAGCGGATTTTTCGCTCCAACTGCCAAATACTGTGCGAATGTTGGGAATTCATGCTTGTTATGGTCCTCTATCCTACACTTGGTACACCAAACTTGTTCTTGTTTATCCTTTCCTTTGGTAAGCTCGTCTAGTTGAATTGTTAATACAGCCAACTGCGTCTGAACTTGTTTCATTCCTCCTATATCTCCTGCCGGAGATTCCTCTAGTTTCATTGCAATTTCCAAATCCTCGAGCTACAATGTAACCTTCTATTGAATTAGGGACCTACGAATGTGTGGTATAAGTCCTGCAATAAACCACTCTTGATTTTGTTGATATGGAATTTAGAAATTCAATATCCCCATCACATCCTTAAATCATTGATCGAAATCCCATATGGACTCAATTTGCACTTGTTTGATCTCTTTCAGTTCTGTGATGTACTATGACTATGAATTTGGATTTTTGAACTCCTTTGGTAGTGCTTGCTTTATCTTTGCTAAAGTCATAGAATGTCTTGTAGGGATAATACTTTGTAACCTCATATACCATACTAGTGCACAACCTCTAAATGTTGTTTCTAATTGCGCAATATTCACACCCTCATCATGTATGTTCTTAGCGGCCCAAACTGTTTCACATAAAATCAAGTGTTGTTCCAGATCCTCCGTGTGACGTCCCCAGCTACTCAACACACAAAGAAATGCCACAGAGGAACATCTTACTGCTCTAATACCATTTTGTGACGTCCCCGACCATATACACCTCTTCTGAGCAACGCTACCCAAATACCTTATCTTCTTCCAACTAGCCCTGATACCATTTTGTGACGTCCCCTAGCCACCCAGGTCAGTCGTGATATATCATAGAAATAACAATTATCATATACCTATAAAAATAAACATAGAACATAGAACATACTTTTCTAATACATAGACTAATGCGTAAATAACATTAAAAGCATACATGCAATAATCACAGGCAAAACTCATAATATAACAACATATACAGGCAATACTCATCAATATAGCATGTAAATGAACATAGGAATGGGTACTTATATTTTAATTTAAGTACACCAACTGCATGCAGACCTTCCACAAACCTCCCAGCCATAGACCACAGAGGAACATCTTGTTGCTCATCACGCTAAGCAGTGGATCACCCCCGAGTTGGGACTAAACTCCACCGAGAAAGGGAATTCCTAGGCTTGGTTGAGGTTACAGAAAAATGCACAGTGAAACTAGAAGGATTCTCTCCAAGATCCTACTTGCACCCACTACTCATGGACTCTCATTCCCCACATGCTTGTTCCACCCCGGGAAAATGCACCTTCACTGTTCCACAATCCATCAGTTGCTTCACTTCCCTTTCAGGGTCTTAGAAACAGGACAGATCAGGAATTCTCATATCTCTGTAGCTGCTGATGGAATCTCTCTAGGAGAAAATCACATCCCAACAAACTCTCTCACCTGGAGAGAGTTGCTCACAAGCCTGACAACCTACGTCTTCAACTACGAGCCTGACAACTCGCTTCTTCAAGTAGCTTCAACTCAATTCCAGCAAGTGAGGACAATAGCAAGGCTCAATATAGCTTAGGGGATGGAAACAACCACCATTCGATAAGGCACAACATGCCTCTGGAAAGTAAAGATATGTTGTGCTTCACGGGAAGACACAGGTCAACTTCACGGGTTATGGGTTTTAGAGGTGCATCCAAGATGCAGAGGTCCACAATGGAGGCCAGGAAAGTTAGGCGAAGGATGGGAGAATGGGGAGTGAACCAAACTTATACAAAACTACATTGGTAGAAACCGCCAATCTCTATGACACAACATGACTCAGGAAAAATACAATTTCATCGAGCTTCACAGAAAATACGTGGGAAAACTCCAATCTCTACAGGTTGCACTGACGCATGCACCAGTGGGGAGTGTGGCAGACTTCCAGGGTGACTAATCCCGCGAGAGTGCGGACTGAATGGTGAAGGATTGTGACCAATCCTTCGAATCATGAGACTCGTGAATGAGATCCCCGACAATGAGCTGACTTTCCCACTTAAAACTGCATGCGCTCAGGTTGACACATGTCTCCCTGAAGCTGCATGAGCTCCACTTAACACTCGTCCCCCTTTACCTTAGGAACTTAGGACAACACAGATTATGTCAAACCTTAGCCATTAGGAAATAATAATATAATATTATTCCTTTAGAGGTAATCCCTCTAGCTTAGCCCATATTCCTAAACACTTAGCCCCTTCCCCACCTAGTGGAGCTTAGTCCCCCATAACTCTTTCTTCATGGAGGGTTTGCACGTAGCGACGGATAATTTTTATTAATGATTTTTCATAATTACATATACAAAACAGGCTCATGTTCTTAGCATCCTAGGCTCTCTGGCCTAATCATCACATAAGCCTCCTAGCTTATTATAACTCGGCTCACCAGCCTAACAAACATGTTTACAATTCATAATTACAACTGGGGCTCTACCAGGGGATATTACACTCTACCCTTGAATTCATGAAGTCTTAGAGTATTATCTACTCCTGTCATGCTAGTTTTTGTAGTCCCTTCTCTTGGTTATGTTGGTGGACTCTGATTCTAACTTTGACTTTGCACACTACTTCCACTATTCTGACTGTTACCACTCTATCCTCCTTGACTAACTACGATGGATTTTGATAAGTCTTCAAATTTTATCTCTGATTTTGGTGACACACATGGGGTCATGGATTCAACACAAAATCCTATTTGAGTAGGACTTATCGGCACTTCTATTACTGGACTAGACTGAAACTCCGCTTCTTCTCCTCCTATATATGGTATCTCCACGATTCTGACTAGTGCACAAAATTCTCTTCCCTCTGGCTTA
This sequence comes from Picea engelmannii, assembly GCA_009831015.1. Lineage (NCBI taxonomy): Eukaryota > Viridiplantae > Streptophyta > Pinopsida > Pinales > Pinaceae > Picea > Picea engelmannii. Next base: position 634,700 of record ML785846.1, on the reverse strand, counting down.
CTATGTGGCTCTTCTCTCCCAACCCTAGTCTTTTTCCTCTTGTACCTCCTTTCTCTGCGCAACTCTCCAAACTCATACTCTTCCTCTGGTATGCTGCATTCTTGCATCCTTGGTCCCTTCCTTCCTTTTTCATTTCCTTTTTCATTCTCTCAGACGATCCGCAGATCCATTTTAGCCATCAAATTTCATTATCATCACATGTTTTTCACATAACAACATTTTTATCCATGTATTTAACTATTTCAAGAACCTCCCATGCGTACCTTTGAAAAAGTCTATTTCTATAACACTATATGATTGAATGCAATCTACTGCAAATTCTATAACATAACCCTATAGTACACTATCCAACTAAAAATCAATTGCTCGAGTAGTTGGATTACTTACAGAATTCATTTGTCGTACCAATTTAGGAGTCGAATTCCTTGGCGCTGCAACACTAACACTTCCCATTTTTTCTACTAACCTTTCAAGCCACTTGGTCAAATTTTTTGGAAATTCTCCAAAGAAAATTTCATGCAGATCAGTGTATACATACCTTTGCATCCATTTCTTGTCACTCATCCGAGGATTCTTTTTCTCTTGTGGTGAAAATTCTCATTCTTTTCATTCCAACCGTTTCATGATATCCTTCTTAGTCGACCTCCAAAACATTCCCTTAATCACAATTTCCCAGTCCTGGCAACTGAACCATTTGTTGGCTTACTTGTCTATGCACAGATTGTAAGACCCAAGGTTCGGTTTAATTATGACCAACAAACCCACGAGAAACCGGCCCTTTCGGCATCACCTGCTTGTGTAGATGAATTCTCACATGAGGTATCTATTGGGACTGCAAGAATTAGGCTTCTATAGTAGTAAGGAAAAGGGAGACAAACACCCGATTCATTCTTCCTTATTTTATCTATGCGTGTGATCCGGCTCTAGTTAGTATTTCTTTCTTTTATATTCCTCTTCTTAGCATATTTTCGATTATTACAAAGATTCTTCACAGTCACAGTCATGAATATTACACCATAATTAATCCATAAACTAAGTCTATTTTACGAATAATAGCAACATCATTTATAAGAACACATAAGCAATTAGATGCCACAAGACTCAATATCCTCTCTAAAACTCTCTCTCTTTATTCATCTGTCTCCTTGCTAACAAATTATTACATTCACAACTCTGGCATAATCTTTCAGCCCCCTAATCTTCCAACCTGTTACATATTTATACTTCGAAATCTAGGGCTTAAAACCCTAGTCTATTTATCCCAAAATTATCCCATTACCATGCATGGCCAGCTCAGTTAACTGGTTGTTCGACTGCTTCCTTCTGCTCTTCGCTCTTCATGTTTATTTTTTGTTGTTTGACTGCTTCCTTCTTCTTTTCGCTCTTCATGTTTCTTTTCCATTGTTCTT
>ML785846.1:605037-626466 GCA_009831015.1 Picea engelmannii | reverse complement strand
AGCTTGCTTGTTTTGATCGGAGGTAGTGGATTTGGGAGCCCCTTCTCGTCCTCAAATCATATTTCTTCTTGGGTTGGCATTGAATAACTCCCTCTTCCCCTATCTAATTATCAAAGTGATTTGACAGTTGTGCTACCTTGTATTCTTGTTGTGTTAAATGGCTAGTATAATAATTTGTTTCATTGAAAAGCACAACAGTGTCATCCGCAACATCACTGTCTACATTCATCTCCTTAATCTGATTGTTTTAGAAAGGAGGCACTACCCTATGATCATCATCATTTCTCCTTTCTCTCTACATTATTTGAGGGGAATCATTAGTCCTTCTGAACTGATTTTTATTTCTATTACCAGCTCCTTGAAAATATTTGTTTGGTTGTTTAGATTCCCACTTCAGCTTAGCTATTTAAGAAGTCAGATCCTTCAAAGTTTTGGATTAGATGTGGCTGAGCTAGAGGAGGCAGGGGAATCCTCTCTTTGTTTTTTCTTATCTTTATCAGATATGGTCTTTAATACATATGATGCCAAAATATTATATTCAACCTCAATGGTTTCTTCTTGCATGGACATCAGTGTGGTTGATATTCTCTCTCTTAGGAGGAGGGAGAACTCTACGTCAAATGCATTGGGATAAGTGATCTTGGCAAAGGCTTCAGTTGGTTTGATCTCATCTGGGATTCTACCATACATCTTATTGAATCTCTTGGTGAAATCTGAAATAGATTCACCATTGTTTCTCTTTAGGGCCCCAAACTCAGTGACATAGTAGAGGTAATCTCTCCTATCTCCCCATTGCTTTATAAAAGTTTCATATAGCACCTCAATATCTGCAATGGAGGCTGGAGGAAGACCCCTGGACTACTTTCTTACTTCCCCATCTAGACTATATACAAACAACCTCATCCACACATCTGCATAATCAATGTTAAAGTTGTTTGCAAAGCTATAGAAGGCTACCATATGTTCCTCAATAATTACCTCACCTTCCCCATTATACCTCGGTAAATATTTCATGTAATCTGTGGCTGGGAGTGCATGTAATCCTACAGGTAGAACTAGGGGTGCATAGCTAGTAGAAATTATGACATCCATCATGTTAACGACCATGGTTTGAATAATAGGAATATGAAGATTTATGGGCGATACAGGGGTGGATGCAGGACTGGATGTTGTAGTGGAATCAAGAGTTGGAGATGTCTGAGTTACTTTGGAATTATGATTCTCAGGGATAGAAAATTCAATCTTCTTGTGATCGTGATTAGATGTAGTATCTTTATGTGTAGCTTTTCCATTGAGGGGGGAAGTATATCTCTAAGCTACAATGGATTTTCTTAGTTGCATTTCCATCTCAGAGACTACCATGTCATTCTCAGGGTTAGAATGAGCCTTCTTGGCTTTGTTGTCTTTAGATTTGGATCCGTTGAATCCTTTTTTGGGCACCAGTATTTCTTCTTTAAATTTCACTTAGTGGAATCACCAGGTGAAACATGGCAGTATGTCTATTTCTAATCTATGTTCACCATCAAAGTTCAGAGATAATCAATGTTTCTCTCCCAGGGAAAGATATTTCATTACTCCATTCCCCGGTAGCGGTGCTAGAAGATGTTGGTCCTAAGGTTTGCACCTGACTGCTAAAGGGAAAATCTAGGCCACCTATCAGTTTGGAATGATTATTCCTTAATACATTGGTTTTTTTGGTAAGCTTAAGGATGATTTTCAAAGATGGTTCTCTGGCAAAGGAGGACACACAGTGTAAAAGTAGGTTCTCCTTTGTTAATGGTATGGGTATTAAATTACAACTGAGGGTATGAAAAGACAAACACAAACAACAACAAAAAGAAATGCAATGAACCACTTGTTGTGCGGAAACTAAGACTTAATATAATATCTCAAGACCTAGACAAATATCTAGATGCAAATCATTCAATAGGTTGCAAAATAGTGGATCTTTCACTGAACAATATTTCACTGAACAATATTTGTATAACAGGTTGCATAACCAACAAAATATAAACTAAAACAATAACTTAAAGAATAAGGAAATTTACATTGCACACATCACAAAATTTGCATTCAAGGTGAGAATCAACACATAAATATTTGAGTAAGAAACACAACTATCATCAACATAAATTCATTAGGTAGAAAACTTTACAGTTAACTAAGCAGTTCCAATCCCTCTGTTGCTTCTACTTTCCTTCTGAAAACTCCCAACCCCTAAAACATACAAATATTGCATATTTAAAAAAGTTGCAAAGGTTCTAGTCCATTTGGGATTGAGACTTAACTCTACAATAACAATTGTAGAAAAAATAATTAACTTGACTAAAACACTGTTGGAGTACAACAATGTATACTTCACACTAGACTTAATAAAAAAGAGTGGTTCTTATCACACACATAAGACCACTTATTAATTCAACCTAAAGAATTATGGAACTGAACAACTAAAACTGCTATTGTCTCTGAGACAGAATTGATGCATGCGTTGGAGGAACTGAATTGGAAGAAATATGACTCAGAGTGACAGAAAATATCTATGTATCGAGCTCCTGCATGCCTAGGAACTGTTTGAGGTCTCTGGAGGTAACCGGTTGCATGGGCAGATCTTTGCCTTATCTGTTGCTTTACTGAACTTTTGGCAGCTAAAACACCCTGTGTTGGCCTCGCTAACTGCCACCTGTATTGATTAGATAATTGTATTGTTGTTAGTCAAGTGGACATGGAGAAGACATAATTGGTCGTGAACTGGAGTGCACAGAGGTGGTCGTCCAACAAGGGAGCGGTATGAGTGGAGGTGGATGATGTGGTGACCTGACGTCATCTAAGCACGTGATTTCAGGAGTTATCGAGGGTGGTTTGGGTCCACATCGCCTTTGGGCTCAAAATCCCCTACAAGCTGCCACATATATCCCATGCGATACCATGGTTTAAATTTCGGCCTGCTCAAGGGTTTTAATGCCCGAGCACGTTGCGGCACTGAAATGAACCATGGTCGTTGATCTCTGAAGGGGGGTTGTCGTTGATGAGTGTGGGGGTTAGGCAGAGTGCGACTTTGACATCTTGAATGTTCTAAAAATGTTGATCTGGCTTGAAGGCTGGATCCTCTCCGTTGAAAGTCTATCATGTCATTCACTTGTGCTTAAAGCTTGAATGGCCTGTTTTGATTGGCCGCCAGTTCTGTTGAAGCTTACTAAGCTATTAAAGGATTTGTCGAACATGAATATCTATTGAGCACACACAAACGACTTGGTGGGCCTACTCTATGCTTCATTAGTGGAAAATATGATGACAAGTCTTTGAAACTCAAACCAGAACATGTGATCCTTTTCAACAAAGAAAACAGACGGTGCTAATAAGCAACAACAAACAGGGGTCATGAAGAATAAAAAATGGGGAATAGGCTAAGAAAGCAACAATAAAGCTCAACATTGATGGATGGATGGGGTGAAAGATAGAAGAGGAAAGGGGTGCAGACCTAGGTGACAAAATTTGGTATAGGACCTACTGAATTCCTTACCCATTGCTCATTCTATCTTCCTTGATTCATCATATCAATCCTTGTTCTATCTCCTCCATGTGTAACAACTGCTACTTTCGATCCTTCATTGTGTCTTTCAACTGAGATCATCTACACTTTCTGATTCAGATTTTGGTTTGGGTTTCCTCTAGCATGCCACTTCACAACTAATTGGGGATAGTCTTATGTCGAGTGATCCACTGCTCTGCAATATGTGCACATTGTACAAGAATTTTGGAAATCGCAGGCCAAGTGTCCATGTTGATTACAGTTATAAAATATAATTGATCCTCGTCCTCCTCTACCAAAAGTCCCTCTACCAAAAGTCCCTCTACCTCGACCTCTACCAAAGTTTCCTTTGTTCCCCTGAATGAAACCTCTTTGATTTTTATATTGCGCACCACCCCCCTCTGCGACAATATTCTCTTCATAGATCTTGTACATATATGATGCGAGCTTCCTTAGTAGGTCAAACATGCGACAATCCTTCTCTTCGTGTCCTCCCGACTTGCAAAAATTGCAAAAAAAATTCTTTGGTGTACTCTGATACTTCTGTAGAAATGGACACTCAGTGGGGTGATGGCTCCATTTCTTACATATCTCATGGTATCCCCCCCCTAGTAGCGGATTTTTCGCTCCAACTGCCAAATACTGTGCGAATGTTGGGAATTCATGCTTGTTATGGTCCTCTATCCTACACTTGGTACACCAAACTTGTTCTTGTTTATCCTTTCCTTTGGTAAGCTCGTCTAGTTGAATTGTTAATACAGCCAACTGCGTCTGAACTTGTTTCATTCCTCCTATATCTCCTGCCGGAGATTCCTCTAGTTTCATTGCAATTTCCAAATCCTCGAGCTACAATGTAACCTTCTATTGAATTAGGGACCTACGAATGTGTGGTATAAGTCCTGCAATAAACCACTCTTGATTTTGTTGATATGGAATTTAGAAATTCAATATCCCCATCACATCCTTAAATCATTGATCGAAATCCCATATGGACTCAATTTGCACTTGTTTGATCTCTTTCAGTTCTGTGATGTACTATGACTATGAATTTGGATTTTTGAACTCCTTTGGTAGTGCTTGCTTTATCTTTGCTAAAGTCATAGAATGTCTTGTAGGGATAATACTTTGTAACCTCATATACCATACTAGTGCACAACCTCTAAATGTTGTTTCTAATTGCGCAATATTCACACCCTCATCATGTATGTTCTTAGCGGCCCAAACTGTTTCACATAAAATCAAGTGTTGTTCCAGATCCTCCGTGTGACGTCCCCAGCTACTCAACACACAAAGAAATGCCACAGAGGAACATCTTACTGCTCTAATACCATTTTGTGACGTCCCCGACCATATACACCTCTTCTGAGCAACGCTACCCAAATACCTTATCTTCTTCCAACTAGCCCTGATACCATTTTGTGACGTCCCCTAGCCACCCAGGTCAGTCGTGATATATCATAGAAATAACAATTATCATATACCTATAAAAATAAACATAGAACATAGAACATACTTTTCTAATACATAGACTAATGCGTAAATAACATTAAAAGCATACATGCAATAATCACAGGCAAAACTCATAATATAACAACATATACAGGCAATACTCATCAATATAGCATGTAAATGAACATAGGAATGGGTACTTATATTTTAATTTAAGTACACCAACTGCATGCAGACCTTCCACAAACCTCCCAGCCATAGACCACAGAGGAACATCTTGTTGCTCATCACGCTAAGCAGTGGATCACCCCCGAGTTGGGACTAAACTCCACCGAGAAAGGGAATTCCTAGGCTTGGTTGAGGTTACAGAAAAATGCACAGTGAAACTAGAAGGATTCTCTCCAAGATCCTACTTGCACCCACTACTCATGGACTCTCATTCCCCACATGCTTGTTCCACCCCGGGAAAATGCACCTTCACTGTTCCACAATCCATCAGTTGCTTCACTTCCCTTTCAGGGTCTTAGAAACAGGACAGATCAGGAATTCTCATATCTCTGTAGCTGCTGATGGAATCTCTCTAGGAGAAAATCACATCCCAACAAACTCTCTCACCTGGAGAGAGTTGCTCACAAGCCTGACAACCTACGTCTTCAACTACGAGCCTGACAACTCGCTTCTTCAAGTAGCTTCAACTCAATTCCAGCAAGTGAGGACAATAGCAAGGCTCAATATAGCTTAGGGGATGGAAACAACCACCATTCGATAAGGCACAACATGCCTCTGGAAAGTAAAGATATGTTGTGCTTCACGGGAAGACACAGGTCAACTTCACGGGTTATGGGTTTTAGAGGTGCATCCAAGATGCAGAGGTCCACAATGGAGGCCAGGAAAGTTAGGCGAAGGATGGGAGAATGGGGAGTGAACCAAACTTATACAAAACTACATTGGTAGAAACCGCCAATCTCTATGACACAACATGACTCAGGAAAAATACAATTTCATCGAGCTTCACAGAAAATACGTGGGAAAACTCCAATCTCTACAGGTTGCACTGACGCATGCACCAGTGGGGAGTGTGGCAGACTTCCAGGGTGACTAATCCCGCGAGAGTGCGGACTGAATGGTGAAGGATTGTGACCAATCCTTCGAATCATGAGACTCGTGAATGAGATCCCCGACAATGAGCTGACTTTCCCACTTAAAACTGCATGCGCTCAGGTTGACACATGTCTCCCTGAAGCTGCATGAGCTCCACTTAACACTCGTCCCCCTTTACCTTAGGAACTTAGGACAACACAGATTATGTCAAACCTTAGCCATTAGGAAATAATAATATAATATTATTCCTTTAGAGGTAATCCCTCTAGCTTAGCCCATATTCCTAAACACTTAGCCCCTTCCCCACCTAGTGGAGCTTAGTCCCCCATAACTCTTTCTTCATGGAGGGTTTGCACGTAGCGACGGATAATTTTTATTAATGATTTTTCATAATTACATATACAAAACAGGCTCATGTTCTTAGCATCCTAGGCTCTCTGGCCTAATCATCACATAAGCCTCCTAGCTTATTATAACTCGGCTCACCAGCCTAACAAACATGTTTACAATTCATAATTACAACTGGGGCTCTACCAGGGGATATTACACTCTACCCTTGAATTCATGAAGTCTTAGAGTATTATCTACTCCTGTCATGCTAGTTTTTGTAGTCCCTTCTCTTGGTTATGTTGGTGGACTCTGATTCTAACTTTGACTTTGCACACTACTTCCACTATTCTGACTGTTACCACTCTATCCTCCTTGACTAACTACGATGGATTTTGATAAGTCTTCAAATTTTATCTCTGATTTTGGTGACACACATGGGGTCATGGATTCAACACAAAATCCTATTTGAGTAGGACTTATCGGCACTTCTATTACTGGACTAGACTGAAACTCCGCTTCTTCTCCTCCTATATATGGTATCTCCACGATTCTGACTAGTGCACAAAATTCTCTTCCCTCTGGCTTACTATGTGGCTCTTCTCTCCCAACCCTAGTCTTTTTCCTCTTGTACCTCCTTTCTCTGCGCAACTCTCCAAACTCATACTCTTCCTCTGGTATGCTGCATTCTTGCATCCTTGGTCCCTTCCTTCCTTTTTCATTTCCTTTTTCATTCTCTCAGACGATCCGCAGATCCATTTTAGCCATCAAATTTCATTATCATCACATGTTTTTCACATAACAACATTTTTATCCATGTATTTAACTATTTCAAGAACCTCCCATGCGTACCTTTGAAAAAGTCTATTTCTATAACACTATATGATTGAATGCAATCTACTGCAAATTCTATAACATAACCCTATAGTACACTATCCAACTAAAAATCAATTGCTCGAGTAGTTGGATTACTTACAGAATTCATTTGTCGTACCAATTTAGGAGTCGAATTCCTTGGCGCTGCAACACTAACACTTCCCATTTTTTCTACTAACCTTTCAAGCCACTTGGTCAAATTTTTTGGAAATTCTCCAAAGAAAATTTCATGCAGATCAGTGTATACATACCTTTGCATCCATTTCTTGTCACTCATCCGAGGATTCTTTTTCTCTTGTGGTGAAAATTCTCATTCTTTTCATTCCAACCGTTTCATGATATCCTTCTTAGTCGACCTCCAAAACATTCCCTTAATCACAATTTCCCAGTCCTGGCAACTGAACCATTTGTTGGCTTACTTGTCTATGCACAGATTGTAAGACCCAAGGTTCGGTTTAATTATGACCAACAAACCCACGAGAAACCGGCCCTTTCGGCATCACCTGCTTGTGTAGATGAATTCTCACATGAGGTATCTATTGGGACTGCAAGAATTAGGCTTCTATAGTAGTAAGGAAAAGGGAGACAAACACCCGATTCATTCTTCCTTATTTTATCTATGCGTGTGATCCGGCTCTAGTTAGTATTTCTTTCTTTTATATTCCTCTTCTTAGCATATTTTCGATTATTACAAAGATTCTTCACAGTCACAGTCATGAATATTACACCATAATTAATCCATAAACTAAGTCTATTTTACGAATAATAGCAACATCATTTATAAGAACACATAAGCAATTAGATGCCACAAGACTCAATATCCTCTCTAAAACTCTCTCTCTTTATTCATCTGTCTCCTTGCTAACAAATTATTACATTCACAACTCTGGCATAATCTTTCAGCCCCCTAATCTTCCAACCTGTTACATATTTATACTTCGAAATCTAGGGCTTAAAACCCTAGTCTATTTATCCCAAAATTATCCCATTACCATGCATGGCCAGCTCAGTTAACTGGTTGTTCGACTGCTTCCTTCTGCTCTTCGCTCTTCATGTTTATTTTTTGTTGTTTGACTGCTTCCTTCTTCTTTTCGCTCTTCATGTTTCTTTTCCATTGTTCTTCTATTTCTGGAATGTCATGTTGTCATCCTTCTCTCGCACTTTATTCTCTCACTCTCTTTCTTTATTCTTGTATCTGTGAGTTGTCTTCCTCCTACGCGCTTTCTTCCTTTTGTGCAATTTCTTCCTTCTGCCCAATTTCATGTGGAATGTGTCTTAGTTGTGCACTACTTTCCTTCATCTACGCACTTTCCTTGTACTTAGGTTTTTCTCCCAACATTGTATCCAAAACTTTCTATCCAGTAAACTTCTTTTGAAAAGGGTGATGGAAAAGGTTTTTTAATTGTTTCCTTGTATAATCTTCTGAAGTCTATGAATATCCTTAACTTTCCATTCTTCTTCTTAGCTAACACAATGGGTGACAACCATTCACTTTCCTCCACCTCATAAATAAATCATGCCTTAAGTAGTTTTCTCAATTCTTCTTGAACCTTTGCCTTATATCGAGGGTTCATCTTGTATCAATAATATCAATAATGGTTCATTTTCTTCTAGTGTAAGAAAAAGAAACAATTTTTTACCACTCCATTTAAATTTGTAGAGTTTAAAATAAAGAGTATAAATCACCAATATGAGCTTGCATGAGGTTTTTGGGATTTTTAGTTAAAGGAAGCTAAGGTTATTCAAGGTTATGTTCCTTAAGGGATTTTTAAGACTCATATGTCTATGCCCAAGTATGGCTCATGTTTTCCAATGCTAGATGAATATGTTGAGGGGGTTAGCAAAATGAAGAACTTGGTGAAAATATCAAAGGATCGTATCTATCAAATGATGTAACCACAACCCCATATGATGTGCATATTTTGGTTAGTTCAAATTCCAAACCCAAGAAGAAGTATTTTCCTATCAAAAATATCCAAGAAATTGTGGATAAGCTATCTCCCTCAATGAAGCAAAAAGGAAAGTCAGGGATGAGTGGAAGAGACACTTCTTTGGCATAGTCAACGAGGAATTTTATTACTATTTCTAAGAAGGATACCTTATCCACATCCCTAAGAGGAAAATAGAAGAACATTGTTGGAGATGGAGGTGATGATAGTGATGAAGACCTATGAAATTCAAATATTGACAATGAACACATTGTTCCTTTTATCCCTAAAAGAAAAAAAGTGTCTAAAAGTGATAAAGGGGATCAACCTGAGACACATGAGGTACATGAATTGATATGGAAATAGACAACCAAGTTGTCCCATTACATTATTGTGAATTAATACAAATATAAAAAATATTTCCAAGGATGTGATGCAGTAACAATTTCCCACCTTTGAGGACAAATCTATCACTTTGCATCATGCAGATTTCAATTAATAGACCAAGAAGCTCCATATTGGAAGAGTTAAAGTTAGGGAAATAAGCTATTAGGGGACCATAGCACTACACTTGATGTTAGATAATTGGGACCTACTAGCATCGTCAAGCTATAGGCAATCACCATAGATATGTTGGAGCATTCATTTAATGAATAGCAAGAATAAAATCTAATGTTGAAAAGGAGATTTTCCAAGTTGGAGTTTGTGTTGAACCCCGAACCTCTATTTACATAGTCGTTGGCCATTAGAGGTCTCGATGAGAATGTGAATGAAAATTCAAAGAGAGCTACAAAATCCAAGAAGGATCAAGAGTTGATACATTGAGTAAAAACGACTATAGCTAGTAATATAGAGGACGTAATGGATTTATTGTTTTAGTATTTGGAGTGGCCTATAATGCGTCCATACTAAAGGGGGGAATTTTTTCATTGAAAGAGATGCCTAATATCGAATTAAGATAATGGAATTTTATTAATAAATTATCTAGAATCAATGAGTACAAGTAATAAAAAAAAATGTTAATAATAAAAAAATGTTTCAATGTTAGCCATAAATAAAATATTTCTTGAGTGAAATAATTGTATATCAATTTTATATATAGAAAGAGAGTGAAAGCAGTTGAAAGAAAAAAATTATATTATTTCATTGATACATGATTTCTTCTTCTTAGTATGATGGAGATGTGTGATTTCCTTCAGTGCTTAACATGGACTTAATAGGTGGTATTTAGAAAAACATTAATTAAAAAAAAATCATTGTTGGTTATAAATATTTCAATGTTCACCTTCGATAAAATATTTCAATATCAACTTTATATATATAAAGCAATTGAAATTGACACATGAAGATATATATATGGGAAAGCAGTAAGATGTTATTCACTAGAAAGGTCGTTTTCCCATTGAATCTAGGCATGACTTTGAGATAGCCATCATGCATATCTCCTAGCTAGTCTCCATGAGACAAGATTAGAGATTTGATTCTCATTGCTAGTCATGGGTTTGAGGGGTTTTGTCATTTATTTCAATGCCACTATGTATGATAAAAGCGAGTGAGTGAAAACAAGTGAGTGTTGGTGCGAATATATTTTTGATGCTTAGATAAGGTAACCCTTCGATGCTTAGGTAAGTTAAGGTTATATATATATAATGGTGATGATTATTAATATTTATTGAGATTAAATTTGATCTTATCAGACCTTAAGAAAAAATAAGGAACCATAGTAGATCCATCTTAACTCTGGATCTATCATGCGCCAAGACGGATCAAATCCCTCAAGGTACAAACTTCTTTTATAACACAAAACTTAAGGAAAGATTTGCACCTAGAAAAATTTGATACCTCTCAAGGCATGATAGATATAGAGTTGAGATGGATCTACTCTGATATAATATTTAATAATAAAATATTAGTGTAAGGAAGAAATTTACACTAAATGTTTGAATATGATGAAAGTATAATATATTACTTAGATTGTTTTGATATTTTTTTCATTTTCTTTAATTATTATCTATGGTTTTGTTTTCGTTAAAAAATTAAATAAATAAAGATACGGGTTAAGCTTCTTTACAGCGTTCACTCTTGCAATACGAGGAGTTTTATATTTTGAACTTACTAATATATACTTAACTAAACCTTGATTAGTGTGTATATTTTATTCTTTATCATCTTATAAAATTCATTGCAGCTATATTGTTTTACCATTTCAACACTTTTTTATTTTTATTTTTTTATCTTGATTTGTTTTAATATTAATATTGGTGATGGTACTTGTCTCATGTCTTAACTTTATTTTGTTTGTGATTGTTTTTCATGTGATGTTTAATAATTGAAAGTTTTGCTAATACAATCACATATCCATGATGAGTATTTCATTTCATGTTAATATTGGTTTTATAAATGTTTTTTTTTATATATGTTTATGTAAATAATCCATTTAAATAACCATTTTGAGTGAAAGGTGGTTTATATATATCTATGGTATTATTTGAACTAAAATAATTATTGATTTGAAATATGATTTTGGAGTGTATGTCTACAAGTTGATATATTAACATTCTCTCTCATTCTAGTATTAATATCATCAATCATTTGTCACTCCAATACTAATATTGTCAATAGTTTTAATGTCGTGTTTTGTGGGTTTTATATGGTTTGTGGTAATATTCATAATTTTTTATGCATGAGTAATCACACATGCATATTAACATTGTCAATATCTTTGATGTACAATGGTATATTTTTTTTCTTGGAAATACATTTTTGGGAAGCTTCTATGCACCTTCCCTCATTTTAAGGAAGGTACATAGTGCAAAATAAGTGGTGTAGACTTAGTATAAGTCCCTAGGTTAATGTACTAACATGACTTGTGGACCTTCTTTTTTGTTGTTATATATGTGATATCAATAATAATTTCAAATCTTACTATCATAATGGCATGTCCCATCATTCTACATTTATATTCTCTTTTATATTATGTGTGTTTTGTGAAAATCCCACATGTATAACAATTCATCCTCCCTTACCGTGGTACTAACATTGCTCATAGTTTTAATTTCATGTCTTACTTCTTACCCATGTCATGTCATGGAACATTACTATCATCTTAATATATTTAATTATATTCTCTTTCTCTCGTTAAAATTTAAAATAATCATAATAATATAGTCATTTTTCATTATTGTGAGCATAAGTGTGATAACTATATGTTTACCTTCTCCCAATTAAACTTAAAAAAAAAATGTTCGAACAAAACTTGATCAATGTTTAACCGTAGTATTTCGTCAACATAAAGCAAAGTTTGATAATAGTTGGTACTAGATGAATGACTACACTCTATAACAATTCTAACCTATTAAACTCTAACATATATGTGTGTGGGGGGATTAAATATGAAATGGATAAGAAAACATCTGAAGCAGACGAGGTATGTGGTCGTGGCTATGGTTTACCCTAACCAACAAAACTTTTATTTTCTTTCTATCTCGCCTTCTCTTCGTGCTTGTCCTCCTTCCCCATCAGATCGCCCTTGTGCATGCCGCAAATGTCAAATGACATATGGTTTGGTCTGTTTTGGCCTTCGACAGAAGCTCAGGTTGTCTCTTCTGGAGTTTTTAACCGGCTTTATTTAGTTTATGATGACTTATTTGGGCCTTGACGCTTTGGATCTGACGGTTTCTTTGTTTCTTGTTGGCTGATCTGCGTTTTTGTCTGAGTTTTTTTTATGGCGGTAGGGTTTTTTAGGGAGGGGGTGGGGCATATTGTGGTGACTTGGTGCCCTCATATTTTTGCAATGTTGTGTTGGGGTTTTCCTAGTTGTTTTTGAGTGGCCATTGTTGGTTTGTCAGTGTTTTCCTTATGAGGTGATATCTCTTCTCTGCAGCATCTTTTCTTCTCCTTCTGCATTGCCCTTTTTTGGTGTTGGTTTGTCCAGGGTTTGATGTATACTTAAGGCTTGTTTTCTCTAGTGCAAAGAAGGTAGTGCCATGTTTCAGTTTCTTTGTGGTGGTTTTTTCTAGGGTTTTGTTCCCTCATTTTGGGAGGATGTATGTCACTCTGACTTGGTCCGTCTGGCTTATGGGGCCTTCTTTAGGTGTTTTGGATCGATGCTTGCACATGGTGAGTTCACAGTTTCACTTTCTTGGGTTTGTACTTGTGGTTTCACTATGGGGCTCCTTTTTGGTCTCTCCTTATGCTCTGCAGGGCTTGTTATGACTATTTTGTGCACTTTTGAGTGTTTTGTAATGGACTATCCTGGCTTCCTCGGGACTGGATGACTTGTTGATTGAGGTGCGTCAAACTAAATGCATGACTCCTCGTGCATTCTTCAGAATGTAAATTTTGTCTTTATGAATAAAATTTACGCTTTTTTTCCTTAGAAAAAAATTATATATATATATATATATATATATATATATATATATATATATATATATATATATATATATATATATATATATATATATATATATATATATATATATATATACTTCGAAGGGGGTGTATATATAGATTTTAATGTGATGATTGGTTAGAGTTTAATAGGTTAGAATTGTTATAGAGTATAGTCATTCATGTGTTATATGGTAATTTTTAATTTATTCTCTACATATTAAATACCTATTAAATCACATTTTTCAAGAAGTTGTATAAATAGCTTTGTTGCTATTTTCACTTGTTTAATTTTATATCTATCATTATCATTATTATTTTGAACAATCCCTCAAAATATCACATGTAAATGTAACCATTATGCAATTTAATAGGTGGAGAATAAATTAAAAATCACCATGTGACATGAATTATATATATGACGATAATGATAGATAGTAAATTAAACAATTGAAAATAGTAGCAAAGCTTCTTATAAGGCTTTTTGAAAATGTTTTAAAATAATAGTTATATATGGTTCAAAGTTTAAAGTTTAGTTTAATTCTTATGTGATTAGATATACAATATTTTTATAAAGCTAATTAACATAATAAAAATAGTGGTTATATTTGAGTTAAAATTAAGAAATGAGAATATATACAAAGTTGTGTTTGATTAAATATTGAACTAGTTTAAATTGATATACCAATCGAATTTGTATTTAAATTAAAATGAATATAAAAAGAATTCCAACAAAAAAAAGTCTATTTGAGTGCAAACTTAGGAAATAGAAAGGTAGAGAAAGTTATATTGAGGTGAAAATGACTATAGTATAATTAATGTAGTTTGTGTATAATTAGAATTTTTTAAACAGGGAAAAAAAATAAATTAAAGAGGAAAAAAAAATATAAATTAAAATGTTTGTAATCAAAATATTTTAATTAAAAATTTATATTAATATTATTGTAAATGATAATTTTTTTAATTTTATAATATTTTTTAATTTTTAAAAAATATTATATTATAAATTTTAATGAATATTTCGTTTTAATTTAGTAACATTATATTATTAATTTATTAAAATATATTTAAAAATATATATATATTTAATAATAGATATTTTTTATTTAAAAGTTTGATTTATATAATTAATTGTTTTAATTTAAGTTTTAGTTTCCATTGCCACTACTTTGAAAAAAAGTTAAAGTTTATGTAATCAATAACATGGTTGGAAATGGAAAATTTTAATTAAGATTAAGAAACCATATTTGATAATAATAATAATAATAATAATCTATTTTTAAGGTCACGGCTAAGCCAACATGCTAAATTGGTGTATGAGACCCCCTTGTTTGTGGGACAAGGGACCCCCCTCCGTCCAGCGATTTGACTGGTAAAGTCTACGAAGGTATACATACCCTACCCCCTGTGACCTCTTAAGAGGAAGCACATGTTCTTAACCATTAGGCCCACTCAGGCTGTATAAATTTATTTAAATCTTTGAATGACAGGATATGTAAAGCTTCAATTAATTTATTATATTTGAATTAAAATTAAAGCAAAAGCACATAAAAAGTAGTATTTGATTAAATTTGCAACACTTAATTAACATAATTAATTTCACAAACAAAATTATATTAGGTCCACCCGTCTGAAATTTGCATGTAAACTTGTATTTTAGTGAAAATTAGAGTATGATTCATAAATGTTTTCAGATTTTTATTATTTTTCAAGAAAGGTGGGATTGACTGTACACATGTATGGATGCAAATTAAAAAGAAATGTGAAATTTTTTGTTTTAATTTTTTATCATTTTAATTTTCATTAAATTTATAATTAAAACAATTTTATATTAATTTATTAAATATAAAAGAAAAAATCTATATAGTAATCATTTAACTAAGTATAATTAAATGTTTATATTACTAAGCTTAAATGTTTATATTACTAAGCTTAAGAGATTTGTTTATGTTATTTAATTTAATAGAGATTTGTTTATGTTATTTAATTTAATAGTGATGAGTTTTTATATCACTATAACTATATTTATTACAATTTTAATTTTAGAATTGTTACAAATTTAATTTAATTTAATTTAATTAAAATTTTATTTTATTTCATTTTTATAAATTAAAATTTATGATTTAAAAGAAAAAAAAATTCTTATAGTGAAGAAACAACAACCACATAGTAGTTTGAAATATGTGTGTTCATCTTGACCGTATGGATAACACTTAGGGGTTTCGTTCATATGTGCTCGTTATCGACAGACTGGCCACCTAAAGAAAGACTGCCGTCTCCCATGGGGAGTACAACCGGATGGACTTCTTTCTGAAGATTTGGTTACAGATGGGTACCATACTGAGGTGGAGATGCTCGAGCGGGGAAACTATCCAGGAGAATGGGAACTGGACGACACACCTTCCTTGACTAATACCTTTGTTGGTAAGTTGTGTTTTTACGTTCCAACCTTCTATTTCTCTTTGTTTGCTTTGGAAAGAGACCACCTCGATTCCTATTTCTCTGGAGAATCTGTTACTATTGGGGTGAATGTTATTACAAAAGATAAGAGTAGCAGGCCATAAGCAACTGTGTCTACTACCGCGCAGGTAGTTACACCTTTGGTTAATGTCTCTGATAGGAATCGGTCACCCTCTCCTTACGCAGAAGCTATGATTTCGTCTATCCCTGAACAAATTTACCCTTTGTTGTCGAAAGACTCACCTATCTTATCGGGTTATGGTGAACTAGCAGCAAGTGACCACTCCTTGGATATTTTACTCAAAGACTTAGTTCCCTGTCTTATGGAAGTTACTAGTCCTGTTCCCATCCCAGCATTTACAAGGAAGTCAGAGGTATTATCAGGGGATACAAGCACAAAGGATATTGCCTCCTTAGGTATAGAGGGCACAGAGGGTAGGAAACTTTCTTGGTCTCGGGGTTTGGGACTTGAATTGTCACCCTTAAAGACTAGAAGTGCACGTAAAAAGTCGGGGAGTTCTCATATCATTTCTTCATGTCCTACTCCTTCCACAACTGACCAGGGGGTGCTTAGAGGCATCAAAGCCCTCGCCAGTTCTAATTCATGATTATTCTCTCCTTAAACATTAGAGGGGTAGGAGGACCCCTAAAACTGGCCTCTATGCGTAGACTTTTGTATAGGACCTCTCCACATGTTATTTTTCCACAAGAGACTTTGACATTTGATGTTAAGGCAAGGGATTTCATGTTTGCTCTCAAACCCAATTGGACAACTTGTGTTGTTAGCTCTGTGGGCAGCTCGGGGGGATTGTTGGTAGCATGGGATCTACGTTATTTTTTATTCTCACCGGTTCTCACTTGTGGTGGCATTTTGTTGACAGGTTCCAGTCTGTTAGATGAGAGAAGACACACTCTATTGAATGTATATGGTCCTTGCAAGGATCGAAAGACCTTCTGGAAAAAACTTGAAGATAGGGGTTTGTTAGCTCATACAGATTTGATTTTGGTTGGGGACTTAAATTTTACCTTAAATAAAGCTCAACATTGATGGATGGATGGGGTGAAAGATAGAAGAGGGAAGGGGTACAGACCTAGGTGACAACAGTTGGTATAGGACCTACTGAATTCCTTACCCACTGCTCATTCTATCTTCCTTGATTCATCATATCAATCCTTGTTCTAGCTCTTGCATGTGTAACAACTGCTACTTTTGGTCCTTCATTGCGTATTTCAACTGAGATCATCTACACATTTTGATTCAAATTTTGGTTTGGGTTTCCTCTAGCATGCCACTTCACAACTAGTTGGGGATAGTCTTATGTCAAGTGATCCACTGCTATGCAATATGTGCACATTGTACACGAATTTTGGAAATCGCAGGTCAAGTGTCCATGTTGATTACAGTTATAAAATATAATCGGTCCTCGTCCTCCTCTACCAAAAGTCCCTCTACCTCGACCTCTACCAAAGTTTCCTTTGTTCCCCTGAATGAAACCTCTTTGATTTTTATATTGTGCACCACCCCCCTCTGCGACAATATTCTCTTCGTAGATCTTGTACATATATGATGTGAGCTCCCTTAGTAGGTCGAACACGCGACAATCCTTCTCTTCGTGTCCTCCTGACTTGCAAAAATTGCAAAAAAAGTTCTTTGGTGTACTCTGATACTTCTGTAGCAATGGACACTCAGTGGGGTGATGGCCCCATTTCTTACATATCTCGTAGTATTCACCCCTAGTAGTGGATTTGGTGCTCCAGCTGCCAAATACTGTGCGAATGTTGGGAATTCATCCTTGTGATGGCCCTCTATCCTGCACTTGGTAGACTTGTTCTCGTTTCTCCTTTCCTTTGGTAAGCTCGTCTAGCTGAATTGTTAATACAGCCAACTGCGTCTGAACTTGTTTCATTCCTCCTGTATCTCCTGCCGAAGATTCCTCTAGTTTCATTGCAATTTCCAAATCCTCGAGCTGCAACGTAACCTTCTATTGAATTAGGGGCCTATGAATGTGTGGTATAAGTCCTGCAATAACCCACTCTTGATTTTGTTGATATCGAATTTAGAAATTCAATCTCCCCATCACATCCTTAAATCGTTGATCGAAATCCCATACGGACTAGGTTTGCACTTGTTTGATCTCTTTCAATTCTGTGATGTACTACGACTCTGAATTTGGATTTTTGAACTCTTTTGATAGTGCTTGCTTTATCTTTGCTAAAGTCCTAGAATGTCTTGTAGGTGTAATACTTTGTAACCTCATATACCATACTAGCGCACAACCTCTAAATGTTGTTTCTAACTGCGCAATATTCACACACTCATCATGTATGTTCTTAGCGGCCCAAACTATTTCACATAAAATCAAGTGTTGTTCCAGATCCTCCGTGTGACATCCCCAGCTACCCAACATGCCAAGAAATGCCACAGAGGAACATCTTACTTCTCTGATACCATTTTGTGGCGTCCCCGAACATATACACCTCTTCCGAGCAACGCTACCCAAATACCTTATCTTCTTCCAACTAGCTCTGATACCATTTTGTGACGTCCCCCAGCCACCCAGGTTGGCCATGATATATCATAGAAATAACAATTATCATATACCTATAAAAATAAACATAAAAATACAACATACTTTTCTAATACACAGACTAATGCGGAAATAACATTAAAAGCATACATGCAGTAATCACAAGCAGAACTCATAATATAACAACATATACAAGCAATACTCATCAATATAGCATGTACAAATACATAGCATGTAAATGAACATAGGAATGGGTACTTATATTTTAATTTAAGTACACCAAATGCATGCAGACCTTCCACAAACCTCCCAGCCATAGACCATAGAGGAACATCTTGTTGCTCATCACGGTAAGCAGTGGATCACCCCCGAGTTGGGACTAAACTCCACCGAGAAAGGGAATTCCTAGGCTTGGTTGAGGTTATAGAAAATTGCACAGTGCAACTGGAAGGATTCTCTCCAAGATCCTACTTGCGCCCACTACTCATGGACTCTCATTCCCCACATGCTTGTTCCACCCCGGGAAAATGCACCTTCACTGTTCCATAGTCCATCAGTTGCTTCACTTACCTTTCAGGGTCTTAGAAACAAGACGAATCATGAATTCTCAGATCTTTGTAGCTGGTGATGAAATCTCTCTAGGCGAAAATCACATCCCAACAAACTCTCTCACCTGGAGAGAGTTGCTCATAGGCCTGACAACCCACCTCTTCAACTACGGGCCTGACAACCCGCTTCTTCAACCAGCTTCAACTCAATTTCAGCAAGTGAGGACAATAGCAAGGCTCAATATAGCTCAGGGGATGGAAACAACCACCATTCGATAAGGTACAACATGCCTCTGGAAAGTACAGATACATTGTTCTTCATAGGAAGACACATGTCAGCTTCACGGGTTACTGGTTTTAGAGGTGCATCCAAGATGCAGAGGTCCACAACGGAGGCCAGGAAAGTTAGGCGAAGGATGGGAGAATGGGGAGTGAACCAAACTTATACAAAATTGCATTGGTAGCAACTGCCAATCTCTACGACACAACATGACTCAGAAAAAATACAATTTCATCGAGCTTCACAGAAAATACGTGGGAAAACTCCAGTCTCTGCAGGTTGCACTGGCACGTGCACCAATGGGGCGTGTGGCGGACTTCCAGGGTGACTAATCGCGCGAGAGTGCGGACTGAATGGTGAAGGATCATGACCAATCCTTCGAATCATGAGACTCGTGAATGAGATCCTCAACAATGAGTTGATTTTCCCACTTAAAACTGCATGCGCCCAGGTTGACACATGTCTCCCTGACGCTGCATGAGCTACACTTAACACTCGTCCCCCTTTCCCCTAGGAACTTAGGACAACACAGATTATGTCAAACCTTAGCCTTTAGGAAATAATAATATAATATTATTCCTTTAGAGGTAATCCCTCTAGCTTAGCCCATATTCCTAAACACTTAGCCCCTTCCCCACCTAGTGGTGCTTAGTTCCCCATAACTCTTTCTTTGTGGAGGGTTTGCACGCAACGATGGATAATTTTTATTAATGATTTTTCATAATTACATATACAAAACAGGCTCATGTTCTTAGCATCCTAGGCTCTCTGGCCTAATCATCACATAAGCCTCCCAGCTTATTATAACTTGGCTCACCAGCCTAACAAACATGTTTACAATTCATAATTACAACTAGGGCTCTACCAATGGATATTACACTCTGCCCTTGAATTCATGAAGTCTTAGAGTATTATCTACTCTTGTCATGCTAGTTTTTGTAGTCCCTTCTCTTGGTTATGTTGGTGGACTCTGATTCTAACTTTGACTTTGTGCACTACTCCCACTATTCTGACTGTTACCACTCTGTCCTCCTTGACTAACTACGATGGATTTTGATAAGTCTTCAAATTTTATCTCTGATTTTGGTGACGCACATGGGGTCATGGATTCAACACAAGATCCTATTTGAGTAGGACTTATCAACACTTCTATTACTGGACTAGACTGAAACTCCTCTTCTTCTCCTCCTATATATGGTATCTCCACGATTCTGACTAGTGCGCAAGATTCTCTTTCCTCTGGCTTACTGTGTGGCTCTTCTCTCCCAACCCTAGTCCTTTTCCTCTTATACCTCCTTTCTCTACGCAACTCTCCAAACTCGTACTCTTCCTATGGTATGTTGTATTCTTGCATCCTCGGTCCCTTCCTTCCTTTTTCATTGCTTTTTTCATTCTCTCAGACGATCCACAGATCCATTTTAGCCATCGGATTTCATTATCATCACGTGTTTTTCACATAACTCTACATGTCTACAAATCTCTACATCTGTCTAACTCTCAAACATTCATATGACATTCATGAAGATATGTAGACATTCATGAGATTTGTAGACAGATGTAGAGTTTGACATATGCTACGATTCCAGTTTTTGGAGGACAATACACACGTCTTTACAAAGAAACTAGGTTGACATTCACGGTAGGTGATCCACATAACCCAAATAACCACCCTGTATATATTACTGATCAAGATTTAGGAAATTGTATCTTATCTATTGATGATGATTTTGAGGTAGGTATAGACGAAGGTTGTACAAAAGAAAAAACAAAAAAAGAAAAAATTAAAAAAAATGTATATAGCACTAGTGTATGGAAGATGTATTTTGACGGTGCTTCATCTTTGAGAATTTATATTTATGCCTCCCCCCTCCCACCCTCTATATAGAGGGTGGGAGGGGGGAGGCATAAATAGAGAATTTATATTTAGAGGGTGGGAGGGGGGAGGCATAAATAGAGAATTTATATTTATGCCCCCCCCTCCCACCCTCTATAGAGGGTGGGAGGGGGGAGG
>ML785846.1:586508-602565 GCA_009831015.1 Picea engelmannii | reverse complement strand
GATATAATATTTAATAATAAAATATTAGTGTAAGGAAGAAATTTACACTAAATGTTTGAATATGATGAAAGTGTAATATATTACTTGGATTGTTTTGATATTTTTTTCATTTTCTTTAATTATTATCTATGGTTTTGTTTTACTTTGTTTTCGTTAAAAAATTAAATAAATAAAGATACGAGTTAAGCTTCTTTAGAGCGTTCACTCTTGCAATAGGAGGAGTTTTATATTTTGAACTTACTAATATATACTTAACTAAACCTTGATTAGTGTGTATATTTTATTCTTTATCAACTTATAAAATTCATTGCAGCTATATTGTTTTACCATTTCAACGCTTTTATATTTTTATTTTTTTACCTTGATTTGTTTTAATATTAATATTGGTGATGGTACTTGTCTCATGTCTTAGCTTTATTGTGTTTGTGATTGTTTTTCATGTGATGTTTAATAATTGAAAGTTTTGCTAATACAATCACATATCCATGATGAGTATTTCATTTCATGTTAATATTGGTTTTATAAATGTTTTTTTTTTTTATATACGGTTATGTGGATAATCCATTTAAATAACCATTTTGAGTGAAAGGTGGTTTATATATATGGTATTATTTAAATTAAAATAATTATTGATCTGAAATATGATTTTGGAGTGTATGTCTACAAGTTGATATATTAACATTTTCTCTCATTTTAGTATTAATATGATTAATCATTTCTCACTCCAATATTAATATTGTTAATAGTTTTAATGTCATGTCTTGTGAGTTTTATATGGTTTGTGGTAATATTCATAATTGTTTATGCGTGAATAATCACACATGCATACTAACATTGTCAATATCTTTGGTGTACAATGGTATATTTTTTTCTTGAAAATACATCCTTGGGAAGCTTCTAGGCACCTTCCTCCATTCTAAGGATGGTAGCTAGTGCAAAACAAGTGGTGTAGACTTAGTGTAAGTCCCTAGGTTAATGTACTAACATTACTAGCAATTTTAATGGCATGACTTGTGGACCCTCTTTTTTGTTGTTATATATGTGATATCAATAATAATTTCAAGTCTTACTATCACAATAGCATGTCCCATCATTCTACATTTATATTCTATTTTTTATTATGTATGTTTTGTGAAAATCCCACATGTATAACAATTCATCCTCCCTTACCATGGTACTAACATTGCTCATAATTTTAATTTCATGTATTACTTCTTACCCATGTCATGGAACATTACTATCATCTTAATATATTTAATTATATTCTCTTTCTCTCGTTAAAATTTAAAATAATCATAATAATATAGTCATTTTTAATTATTGTGAGCATAAGTGTGATAACCGTATGTTTACCTTCTCCCAATTAAATTTACAAAAAAAATGTTCAAACAAAACTTGATCAATGTTTGACCCTAGTATTTCGTCGACAGAAAGCCAAGTTTGATAATAGTTGGTACTAGATGAATGACTACACTCTATAACAATTCTAACCTATTAAACTCTAACATATATGTGTGGGGGATTAAATATGAAACGGATAAGAAAACATCCATGATTGGTGAAAAGGATTCGAAGCAGACTAGGTATGTGGTCGTGGCTAGGGTTTACCCTAACCATAGGCCGCAACAAAACTTTTCTTTTCTTTCTGTCTCGCCTTCTCTTCATGCTTGTCCTCCTTCCCCATCAGATCGCCCTTGTGCATGCTGCAAATGTCAAATGACATATGGTTTGGTCTGTTTTGGCCTTCGGCAGAAGCTCAGGTTGTCTCTTCTGGAGTTTTTAACCGGCTTTATTCAGTTTATGATGACTTCTTTGGGCCTTGTCGCTTTGGATCTGACGGTTTCTTTGTTTCTTGTTGGTTGATCTGCGTTTTTGTCTGAGTTTTTTTTATGGCGGTAGGGTTTTTTTAGGGAGGGGATGGGGCATATTGTGGTGTCTTGGTGTCCTCATATTTTGGCAATGTAGTGTTGGGGTTTTCCTAGTTGTTTTTGAGTGGTCATTGTTGGTTTGTCGGTGCTTTCCTTATGAGGTGATATATCTTCTCTGTAGCATGTTTCCTTTTCCTTCTGCATTGCCTTTTTTTGGTGTTGGTTCGTTCAGGGTTTGATGTATACTCAGGGCTTGTTTTCTCTGGTGCAAAGGAGGTGGTGCCATGTTTCAGTTTCTTTGTGCTGCTTTTTTTTGGGGTTTTGTTCCCTCATTTTGGGAGGATGTATGTCGCTCTGACCTAGTCCATCTGGCTTATGGGG
This sequence comes from Picea engelmannii, assembly GCA_009831015.1. Lineage (NCBI taxonomy): Eukaryota > Viridiplantae > Streptophyta > Pinopsida > Pinales > Pinaceae > Picea > Picea engelmannii. Next base: position 600,316 of record ML785846.1, on the reverse strand, counting down.
CCTTCTTTAGGGGTTTTGGATCAATGGTTGCACAAGGTGAGTTCAGGGTTTCACTTTCTTGGGTTTGTACTTGAGGTTTTGATATGGGGCTCCTTTTTGGTCTCTCCTTATGCTCTGCAGGGCTTGTTATGCCTATTTTGTGCACTTTTGAGTGTTTTGTAATGGACTATCCTGGCTTCCTTGGGACTGAATGTCTTGTCGATTGAGGTGCATCAAACTAAATGCATGACTCCTCTTGCATTCTTCATAATGTAATTTTTGTCTTTATGAATAAAATTTACGCTTGTTTTCCTTAGAAAAAATAATAATAATAATAATATATATATATATATATATATATACTTAAAGGGGGTGTATATATAGATTTTAATGCAATGATTGGTTATAGTTTAATAGGTTAGAATTGTTATAGAGTATAGTCATTCATGTGTCATATGGTAATTTTTAATTTATTCTCTACATATTAAATACCTATTAAATTGCATTTTTCAAAAAGTTGTATAAGTAGCTTTGTTGCTATTTTCACTTGTTTAATTTTATATCTATCATTATCATTACTATTTTGAACAAACCCTCAAAATATCACATGTAAATGTAACCATATGCAATTTAATAGGTGGAGAATAAATTAAAAATCACCATGTGACATGAATTATATATATGACGATAATGATAGATAGTAAATTAAACAAGTGAAAATAGTAGCAAAGCTTCTTATAAGACTTTTTGAAAATGTTTTAAAACAACGCTGCATGGCAGCGTATACCTGCCGCTATGCAGGTATAATAAAATAAAACAATAGTTGTATTGAATCCACCGCATGTGTCGAGATGAATAACAAATTGATTTGTTGAATATGGCAAGCAAGCATCATCTCATTAAAGGACGTTGAGCCTCATCTCATTAAAGGACGTTGAAGATCCTTCCGCAGCTGTTGAAGATCCTTACGCAGCCGCAACAATAAGAGATGCATTTGAACAACTAATCACAATTTAGAAAAATGTTTTAAAATAATTAAAAAAATCAAATTGTAATGTTATACCTTTAAAAATGCTCAAAACTATTTTGGTCAAACCCCAACTAATAGACGATCAATAGCATATCCAATACTATATACCACCGCAAGCGACAGGTATAATAACCAATATCCCTTCACATTATTTTGAATAATCTTAAAAAAACTCAATTTCATAAAACATTTAGATTATACATTGTAAAACGCTCAAACTTATATTTAAGGTTAACACTCAAAATTTGTAATATAAAAATAAAACTTTTATTTAAGTTTAACCCTTGAAAAAATTGTGAAAACAAAAATACAAATGCCATCAACTTTGAATTGTACAAAATATTATATTATTTTATTTTAACTTTAACACTCAATTAATTGTGAAAGAAAAAGTACAATTGTCATCCATTTGAATCCTACCTACAAAATATTATTTTATTTTATTTAAATGTGCGTAAGAAAAAAGGTACCCATTAAATGAGAACAATAAAAAAAAAATGCATATACATGCCAAAAAAAAAAGGTTATTTATTTAACAAGATGGGCCCCCAACTTTTGACAATATACATAAAAAAACAAGAAATATTTATTACAATTACATTGAGGGAAGTGAAGGCAACAATAAGACTTCAAAGTTTTTGGTCAATAAAATATCACATAAATGATATTTAAAATTTAAAATAAATAATTATTTTTTAAAACTTTGAATAAAAGGGTGTATATTTTATGGTCAACCATGAACTAATAGAAAGTCAAGCCTAACTCAAAGCTATATACCATGCCTATAGGCAGGTATAATAATAGTTATATATAGTTCAAAGTTTAAAATTTAGTTTAATCCTTATGTGATTAGATATACAATACTTTTATAAAGCTAATTAACATAATAAAAATAGTGGTTATATTTGAGTTAAAATTAAGAAATGAGAATATATACAAAGTTTTGTTTGATTAAATATTGAACTAGCTTAAATTGATATACCAATCGAATTTGTATTTAAATTAAAATGAATATAAAAAGAATTCCAACAAAAAAAAGTCTATTTGAGTGAAAACTTAGGAAATAGAAAAGTAGACAAAGTTATATTGAGGTGAAAATGACTATAGTATAATTAATGTAGTTTGTGTATAATTAGAATTTTTTAAACAATAAGAGGGGAAAAAAGTAAATTACAGAGGAAAAAAAGAAATATAAATTAGAATGTTTGTAATCAAAATATTTTAATCAAAATAAATTTATATTAATATTATTGTAAATGATATTTTTTTTTTAATTTTATAATATTTTTTAATTTTTAAAAAATATTATGTTATAGATTTTAATGAATATTGGTTTTAATTTAATAACATTATATTATTAATTTATTAAAATATATTTTAAAAAAATATTTAATAATAGATATTTTTTATTTAAAAGTTTGATTTATATAATTAATTGTTTTAATTTAAGCTCTTTAGATCCCATTGCCACTACTTTGGAAAAAATTTAAAGTTTATGTAATCAATAACATGGTCGGAAATGGAAAATTTTAATTAAGATTAAGAAACCATATTTGATAATAAACATCATATATAAATGAATTTATTTAAATCTTTGAATGACGGGATATGTAAGGCTTCAATTAATTTATTATATTTGAATTAAAATTAAAGCAAAAGCACATAAAAAGTTGTATTTGATTAAAATTGCAACACTTAATTAACATAATTAATTTCACAAACAAAGTTATATTAGGTCCACCCGTCTGAAATTTGCATGTAAGCTTGTATTTTAGTGAAAATTAGAGTATGATTCATAAATGTTTTCAGATTTTTATTATTTTTCAAGAGAGGTGGGATTGACTGTACACATGTACGGATGCAAATTAAAAAGAAGTGTGAAATTTTTTGTTTTAAGTTTTTATCATTTTAATTTTCATTAAATTTAAAATTAAAATAATTTTATATTAATTTATTAAATATAAAAAATATAAAAAATTTATATGGTAATCATTTAACTAAGTATAATTAAATGTTTATATTACTAAGATCAAGAGATTTGTTTATATTATTTAATTTAATAGTGATGAGTTTTTATATCACTATAATTATATTTATTAAATTTTAATTTTACAATTGTTACAAATTTAATTTAATTTAGTCCCCGAGGTGTAGGACAGTCGGTGACGAAGTGTGTTGTTAAGCCACTTCGTGATGTTAAAGTTACCGGTTTGAAACCTGCGAGGACAAAAAATCCAACCATGTTAAGGGTTGGTGTGGCTCAGGCCGAGTGCGATCCCCGGGTGATTTTGACGGTTTAGATGCCCCTGAGTCGTGGTTTCTCAAGCCACAGGTTAATCGCGTAACCAACAGGTCCCGCACAAATTAACAAACAAACAAAAAAAAATTAATTTAATTTAATTTAATTTAAATTTAATTTAATTTTATTTCATTTTTATAAATTAAAATTTATGATTTAAAAGAAAAAGTTTTTCTTATCGTGAAGAAACAACAACCACATAATTGTTTGAAATATGTGTGTTCATCTTGACCGTATGGATAACACTTAGGGGTTTCATTCAGATGTGCTCGTTACCGACAAACTGACCACCTAAAGAAAGACTGTTGTCTCCCATGGGGAGTACAAGCAGACGGACTTCTTTCTGAAGATTTGGTTACAGATGGGTACCCTACTGAGGTGGAGACGCTGGAGCGGGGAAACTATCTAGGAGCATGGGAACTGGACGACACACCTTCCTTGACTAATACCTTTGTTGGTAAGTTGTGTTTTTACGTTCCAACCTTCTATTGCTCTTTGTCTTCTTTGGAAAGAGACCACCTCGATTCCTATTTCTTTGGAGAATCTGTTACTACTGGGGTGAATGTTATTACAAAAGATAAGAGTAGCAAGCTAGAAGTAACTGTGTCTACTACCGCGCGGGTAGTTACACCTCTGGTTAATGTCTCTGATAGGAATTAGTCACCCTCTCCTTAGGCAGAAGCTATGAATTCGTCTAGCCCTGAACAAATTTACCCTTTGTTGTCGAAAGACTCGCCTATCTTATCAGGTTATGGTGAACCACCAACAAGTGACCACTCCTTGGGTATTTTACTCAAAGACTTAGTTCCCTCTCTTATGGAAGTTACTAGTCCTGTTCCCATCCCGGCATTTACAAGGAAGTTAGAGGTATTATCGAGGGATACAAGCACAAAGGATATTGCCTTCTTAGGTACAGAGGGCACAGAGGGTAGGAAACTTTCTTGGTATCGGGGTTTGGGGCTTGAATTGTCACCCTTAAAGACTAGAAGTGCATGTAAAAAGTCGGGGAGTTCTCATATCATTTCTTCATGTCCTACTCCTTCCACGACTGACCAGGGGGCACTTAGAGGCATCAAAGCCCTCGTCGGGTCTAATTCATGATCATTCTCTCCTTAAACATTAGAGGGGTAGGAGGACCCCTAAAACTGGCCTCTATGCGTAGACTTTTGTATAGGACCTCTCCACATGTTATTTTTCTACAAGAGACTTTGACATCTGTTGTTAGGGCAAGGGATTTCATGTTTGCTCTCAAACCCGATTGGACGACTTGCGTTGTTAGCTCTGTGGGCATCTCGGGGGGATTGTTGGTAGCATGGGATCCGTGTTATTTTGTATTCTCACCGGTTCTCACTTGTGGCAGCATTTTGTTGACAGGTTCCACTTTGTTAGATGAGAAAAGACTCACTCTATTGAATGTATATGGTCCTTGCAAGGATCGAAAGACCTTCTGGAAAAAACTTGAAGATAGGGGTTTGTTAGCTCATAAAGACTTGATTTTGGCTAGGGACTTAAATTTTACCTTAAATTCAGATGAAATTTGGGGATCAACAACTCTGTCTGATCCATTAGTGGTATTTTTTAAAGATCTATTTTATAACTCTCCTCTAGTGGATGTGGCTTCGGCTGAGTTGGTTCCGACGTGGCGCAATGGAAGAATGGGAGTATCAAGCATTTCAAAGAGATTAGACAGATTTTCCGTGGTTGAGGACTTGATTGGTTCGGCGATGAGGTATCGCTCGTGGGTAGATTCCACCTTCATATCAGACCATGCACCAATCATTCTGCAGATGGATATTGGCATCCAAAGGATAAAGTATCCCTTTAAATTTAATCCGGGATGGTTAAAGGAAGAAAGCCTTGTTGAGTTAACTAGATAAGTTTGGATGGATAATCATTTTGATTTAATAGTTGAGGCACAAAGAAGGCTCGTCGAAAAGTTATCTCTTCTAAAAAATCGGGTCAAATATTGGGCTTTGGCCAAACAATTTAGGGATAAGGAATCTCTAACTAGATTGGAAGCATATTTGGAAAGCTTATATTCACAGAAAAATGTTGGTATTTTTACCATGGAGCTTGAAAAACACTGCAAGAAGATGGAGGCAGAGCGTAATAAAATTTTATTGGCTGAAGAAGAAAATTGGAGATAGAAAAGCAGAGCTACATGGATTAAGAGTGACGAAAAAAATACAAAAAAAATTCACAGATTCGCAAGCTATATGAGAAACAAAAAATATCTCTGGGATATTACGGATGATTCAGGAAGGGTTCACTCTGGTTAGGAAGCCATAAAGAATGAAGCGACCTCTTACTTCAAATCCTTCTTTAAGGAACCAAGACAAACTACTATTCGGGCACAACTTGAGACTATCAAACTTTATCCCAAGTTGGTATTAGAGGAGGAACTCCCTGCTCTAGAGAAGGTCGTATCCTTGGAAGAGTTATCAAGTGTTCTAAAAGGCTTTGCCAAAGACAAGAGCCTTGGTCCAGATGGTTGGACAACCAAATTCTTCCTTTTCTTTTTTGATTTGATGGGACCTGATCTTCTGGCAATGGTTGAGGACACCAGAATCCATGGTGAAGTTATCCGACCAATAAATTCCACCTTCCTTGTTCTTATTCTGAAATCCACTCACCCATCATCCTTTCAGGATTTTCGTCCGATTGCTCTATGTAATCTTGTGTATAATATTATTACTAAAATTGTTGCGAGGATTCAGCCTATTCTTTCTCGGTCTTTGTCGGAAGAACAGTTGGGGTTTCTAAAGGGCTGTCAAATTCTCGATGCCATTGGAACGGCACAAGAGTGCCTGCACAACATTAAAGCTAAGAATTTACAGGCGGTCATATTGAAATTGGACTTAAAAAAGGCATATGACTGTACAAATTGGGATTATATTAGATTGATGCTTCTTCATTATGGATTTGGTCATCTTATGACTAAATGGATTATGGGTACAGTGACTTCTACTAGTTTTCCTATTTTGATAAATGGTGAGGCTTCAAATTTCATAAGCAGTGAGAGAGGTTTGTGATAGGGATCCCCCTTGTCTCCACTATTGTTTATTATGGTGATGGAGGGTTTGAGCCTCTCCTTGGGAAAAAGGCTATTGGAAGGGAATTTGACGGGTATTAAAGTCTCACGGTTGATTAGAATTCTACATCTCATGTTTGTGGACGACGTGCTTATAATGTCCAATGCCTCCCTCACAGAATGGCAGTAAATTCATTCTCTTTTATATACCTTTTGTGGTTCCTCTGGGCTAGAGAGCAATGTTAACAAGTCAACCTTCCATCATTATGGTGCTTCGCAAGTCTTTCTTGATAATTTGACTACCATGTTTCACTTTGGTGTTATGAGTATTGAATAAGGGTTTAAGTATCTAGGCTATTTCCTAAAGATAGATCGTTATAAGGAGGCGGATTGGCTATGGTTGACCTAGAAATATGAGAATAGAATCAGACATTGGTGCAATCGATTCTTATCAATGGGTGGCAGATTCATTTTGATCAAGGTTGTGCTAGAAAGCCAGCCGATATATTGGTTGGCCTTGGCCCATATTCCAAACTCGGTTTTGAATCAGATTCGCAAGTTGGTTTTTTCCTATTTATGGTCAGGGGAAAAAAAACATTCTTCTTTCCACTTATGCAAGTGGGAGACTATAGCTCGACCAACAAAGTTTGGAGGTTGGGGGATAAGAAATTTTTTTTTTTTTTCAAGAGCCTTAGTTGCTAAGTTTCTTTGGCATGGTCTGATGTATCCAGGTATTTGGCAACAAGTCTTGAAATACAAGTATTTGCCACATTTAACTGTTATTTCTTGGTTGCGCATTGTAGATCCTTCGTTTCCAACTAGATCACCAACATGGAGAAACTTGATGAATGCATTACCCTTGTTGTTGCATTGGTTAGCTTGGAAACTAGGGGCGGGTTCTTCCATCATAGTGGGTAAGGATGAAATTCTGGGCTTGGGTAAGAGATCCTTTCTCTCTTTCGAGATGATTATTCTGTTAAATTTAAATCATGTTCATTTTCTTTATCAAGATAGAAAGGCGCCGGTCCAAGGCACTATTTGTTCCAATTGGCTCGATAGCAGAGATCTGGGTTTGGTGAGAGATCTGGCTGTGGAATGAGAGCATTATAGACAAATCTTGATAGAATCGGGTATATCTCACACAAGCTGCCAGGATGAGTTAAGATGGACGGGCGGCGATGGCACTGGTCTATTAACCACAAAGAATGTTTATAATGCCTTATTAGCTGAGCTTTGGGAGAAAATTAATGGGGATGTGAAGAAAAAACTATGGACTTGGGAGTGTCCCTTAAAGACCAAACTGTTTACTTGGTTTCTCATCAAAGACAAACAACTAACTTGGAACAATTTGCGCAAGCGTGGTTGGCATGGTCCATGATTGTGTTTTCTTTGTAAAGGAAGTCAGGAATCAACACTCCACCTCTTTGTTGACTGTCCGTTCACTCTTTATATTTCGGATAAGCTTTTAGCTTACTACAGGCTAACTGTTGGGTGGTTGGGTACCACCTTTCAGGAATGTTTCAGAACCTGGACTAAAACACAATTTAGTTATTGCACTCTTCCTAGTTTTATATGTTGGAACATTTGGAAAGAGAGGAATATGGTTATATTTGAAACCAAGTCTCCCTCCACGGAAAAGGTTATTATGATAACTATTGTTGATATGGCCTATTACAATTCCCAGAAATTGCAGGAAACTACCCGAGACTCCATCCATACTCTGCCTCAACACAGAACTATTGGATGGTTCGATGGCGTAGCACAGAGGAATGGGGAACAAAGTGGAGCGGGGGGTGTTATTAAGATAAATGATTATATGGAATATAGGTGGACCATTAATTGCGGTGGTGGCACAAATACTAGAGCATAACTTATGTTTTCTTGGGTGATTCTTACTCTGGCTCAAATATTATCCATTTCAAATAACCATGTCATTGGGGATTCCAAAATCATTATCGATTGGCTCAATAATACTGGCTCGTTGCAGGCCATTTCTATAGAATGTTGGAAAGATCGGGTAAGGGACCTTATCAAATATTTTTATGTCATTACCTTTTCCCATGTTTACAGAGAAGAAAATCAGGCTGCAAATATATTATCCAAAAAATCACTATCTGAGCGCGTTGGAGCCATTGCACTCAATCAGTGGATTGATGGTCAAGAAGGGCCAATTTTTTTTATCAATATGTACTAGTTTCTTTCTATATTGGTCTTAGTGTTTTGAGACCTTTCTATAGTTTTGGAGTTTTGTATGTATTTTGGAACTTCTTTTACATAAGTTTTGGACATGATGGTCTATCATATAGTTTTGATAGTTGTATTATTCAAGCAGTCACATTGGTGGCTCATGAGGTGGATATTGGGTAGCTGGAATCCTTTTGGTTCCGAGTTATGTCATGTAGAAGTGATGGTAGCGATGGTAAGAGGCATGGTTTTTGTAATGTGATCATGACTATGTGTACTGATTATATATCTTAATATAATGAACAATTTTCTTGTGGGAACACTTCATTTATTGATATGGATGGTATTGCGCCATTTTTGAAATATGTGTGTTCATATTGACTGTATGGATAACGCTTCATTTATTGATATGGATGGTATTGTGCCATTTCATGAGAGAAAATAAAATTGAAATATTTATATTATTCTTTCTCTAACTTTGAGAAGTTAGAGATGTAGGATAACTCTTTGTATTACTCTTCTTGCAACTACCAAAAGTTGGAGATACTTTGAAGTAGTATAAATTATCTAGGATAATAATTTTATAAAGTTTATATATATTTATATATGAAAATAAATTAGTATCAATCTTGTAATCTTGTAATTTTCAAACATAAAGAAAAAAACTAAACTAGATTAGCTTGGATAAAACTCTATCCTACCGAAACAAATTCAAATCCAGAAACTCTGTTGGTAACCATAATAAGAAAAATAACTAAATAAATTAATATAAATAGTATTAACTAAATAAATTAATATCAATTAATATGAATAATATTGATAGATGGTCAATACGCATAATGTTGAAATATTGTAACTTCGAAGAATATTCTAATTATAATTGAGTTATTATCTTATAGATCAAATCTTTTTTTGTGGATTGATCATGTCGGGTCTTGTATAAGATCAAATACCCTTTTGTGGATTGGTCAAACCATTTTTATATGGTGGTATTTGTAAAGTTGGCCCCTAGTGTTTATAAAGTGGTTTTAACCACTTCTAGAAGAAGTCGGCCCCAACAAGTGAAGAGAAATAACGCTAGTGCCTCCTCAACTAGTATTTATATGTGTGGATGGTGTCTCACTTTAACACACATACACACTCACTCATCTAGTGCACATATCTTAAAGGAAGTTGCAGTTGCAGGAGGAAGGATAAGAGAGGTGCATGCTCAGTCTTTGTTTATTCTTGGTGTTTTGGTCTTAGTCTTGGCATTGTATTGGCAATCTATTATTGAGGAAGTTTTTGCTGAGTTTTCTCCCCTAGGAGGGTTTGACAGGATAACATGTTGTGTACCATGTGATTGTGTTTCTTTCAGTGATCATCTTTATGTTGTTGTTTTTTAAATGCATTGAATGCTCATGTAATTTGAAAATAACCTAATAACAAAAGTAAAAACTTAACATGGTATCAAAGCAGGCCTGAAAGAGACCAATTCACAGTTTATAAAGAAGTAGCTAACCTCAACGCACCGTCTCTCAGATTGAGTTTTCAATGTTGCAGATGTTGCAGAATTAGGATTTCTATATAAACCTTAAGTGTGACATTTTCCTTGTTTGAGGAGAATGTTGGAGAAAGTAACCACATCTAGGAGTTCTCCCTAGGAGGGCGCATCTAGTCCCTGGATCAGAATTTTGATATTTGAAAATTAGGGTTTCCTCGCAAAACCCTAAGTTGCAGTTGTAGTTGAAGTACCCGTTTCATTTGCAATTGTAGTGCCAGTTTCTTCGTGTTAGTTCCTTCAGTCCAGTTGTAGTGAAAGTTTTTTGGAAGTGTTGGGGCTAATTTCTATTGTCCTAGTGCACCTTACCCTAGCAAATCTCCAGCTACATTTAACTTACAAGTTGCAACACCTTTGAAGTTTTAAAGGGTATTTGCAGGAGAAAGGATATTTTTTCTAAACAATAATTGTAGACCCGAAGGGATCTCAAATCCAACACATTCATAGGAATAATGCACCCGAGGTTTGATTATTTTGATATGCATCTATTTTTTATGACATTATCTTGATCTTATGAACATATAGGTTGTATGTTGAAGTTATGACCATCATACTAACCATTGGTCAAAGTCAAGGTATTAGATTGATTAAAGTTGAGATTATAGAGTTTATTCTCTAACTTAGATTTCTATCAAGAAATCATATTATCTTAGTACATAGGATGGGTTGAAGAGAATACTTGTCATCTTGAGTGAAGGAGACTCAGAAGAAAAGAAACAACTCTCATTCTTGAGGACAAGACTCCAGGTTCCAATTTTGATTGATTAAGTTGATAAGATTCAAATTTGCACATGTCAAGTTTGATAACTGCCTCATTACAAGTAAACACTATAGTTGAGATAGAAATCCCTGAATTTTTTTATACTTGGTAGCATGTGAGAAATATTGAGATAAATTCTTATTGTAATCATTTACTAGATATAACTAACAACTCCTCTAGGAGAAACTTCTTGTTTTGTTTCCAGGTTACCATGGAGGAATGATTGATCACAACACTAAAAGAGTGTTACTCTCATTTCTTATTATTGTATTTCTTACTTTTGAACCTTGTTTCAATTAGGTCACAAGTGATAGCTCTGAAGAAGCTACTGTGTCGAGTGTTCTTGCTATTGTTTTATTATTATTATTATTATAGAGTATTATTCTTGTATGTTGTTTCTCCCTTGTTGTTCTTGTTCCGAGCAGGTCACGAGTTATAACCCTAAGGAAGCTATAGTGACAGTTGTAGGAGGAAACATATTATATGGGCCATGGATACATGACTACAATAGAAGATTGAGTTACCTCCAAAGAAATAGGATAAGCTACCCTCGGTGTTATTTATTGAGCCAATCTCAGTTTCATATGAAGTTGTTGCCATGATAGAGTAGAGGAGTTACTCTCAGAGTTTAGCAGCCATAGTGAGAATGGAGCAATCATTCTCGGCTTCAGAGCAGTTGTAGGTCCAGATTCCCAGTCCCAGAGGAACAGTTACAGAGAGAGAAAAGGACATACTCTCAAGTAGTGAGATATATAGTTCTTTCTAGAAAGCACATAGAGCTAGCACATGATTGTGCAGATTAAGTTGTAGTTGAACAAGTGTACTAGGTTGGTACAATGTGATGTGAAAATTTGGTTTCTAAGTACATGACATGAATACTCATGTATGCAAGTTGAAGCAAGCTCCAAGAGCTTGGTATGGCAGGATTGATAGTTTTCTGAAGAGCTTGGGATTTCCCAAGAGTAAATAAGTAATGTCCCCAAGGCCGAGCCCTGTTGTAAATCCTGGTTAAGAAATGGATTCTAAATATGTTTTATAGGCTAGTGATCCCAGTTTATATAAGCTGGTGGGTTATGTGATTGTTAGGCCAGAGAGCCTAAGGGTTGAAGGCCAAGAGCCTGATTTTGTACATGTATCAATGCAAAACATTAATAAAATATAAATACCGCCACGTGCAGACCAACCACGATGAATGAGTGATGGGGGAATAATCTTCCACAGAGTGGTCAAGGGATTAGGGGCTGGAAGGTGGGAAAAGGGGGCTAAGTGTGGAGCCTAGGGGCTAAACCTAAGGGCTTAAGTCCTTGGGAATAATATTTTAATATTATTCCAAAAAGACATGGGAAATATTTGTATTTGTTTTATCCTAAGTTCCTGGAAGGGGAACGTGTGCAAAATGGGAAACATGCAGCCCCAGGGAGACAGGTGTCGACCTGGGTGCATGCAGTTAAAACTCGAGAAGTCAGACATAATGGGGGGTTCCTCCACCATTCGACCCTCGATTGCCTGGGTGTGAACCCATCCAACCTCTAGAAGAGTCCTCGTGCATCTTTTGAACCGTACGTCCCGTCCGACCCCTGCAAGAGACCTCGTGCCATCCTGAAACTGGGGGCGAAGTCTGTGTGTTGATTTTGGGGATAGCCTGTGTTGATTTCTGGGAAAGACGATGCATCCTATGTCTGAGCAGATCGAGCCCGTGTGTGGAGTCTCTGTGCCAAAGCCATAACCGTAAGACCATCCTATCATTGTTGAGCCTATTTGGAAAGACCATGTATGTTTTCCCCGTTGGCTGTTGTGGCCACGCAGTGCTAGACTGTGCGTGGCTTGTTGGCCACTTTGTACAACACTCTCTCCAGGTGAGAGAGGTGATTAAATTTGGAAGAATAGGTTGCTTAGCCTATGAGCAACTCTCCCCAGATGAGAGAGTGCACAGAGGAAGGAGAGAACTCCTGGAAGGAACCCTGTAGCTGCCACAGAGCTCAGAGACTTCTGGTCCAGTCTGTTGCTGAAACCCAAGGAAAGGGAGGTTAGCAACCAAAGGACTTTCTAGGTGACAGAGAAGGTGTATACTCCTGGGGTGGAACAGGCATGTGGGGAAGGAGAGTCTGTGGGAATTGAGTATGAGTGGTTCCTGGGAGAAAATTCCTTCCTTGTGACTGTGTGTTTTCCCTGTAACCTCAGCCTAGCCTAGGATTCCTTGCCTTGGGGGTGGAGCTTAGTCCCAGATCGGGGGAGACCCACTGCTGAGCTTGATGAGAAGTGTAGTCTAAGGCTGAGAGGTTCGTGGAAGGCTTGCACCTGGTTGGTGGAATTACCACCGTTACAAAGATAAGTACCAGATGATGCTTTAATTACTTTTCTGCATGTCTATGTATTTATATTTATCATGCATTCTGCTATGCATACGAATTAATGTTAAAGCCATTGATTATTTATAATAGCAGTAATTCTTATGGTTACTCTGAATTTAAATGTGTTTCATTTTCTTAAATGCATGTTATTAATTAAGCATAAAATGACGTTGTTCCGCAAAGTAACGTCTGCCCGACCCAGAATGGGGGCATTACACTTTGGTATCAGAGCGTTATAGTATGAAAGAGTGTTACATATTGGTATCAGAGCATTACAGTATGAAAGAGTGTTATAGTTTGGTATCAAAGTCAAGGTTTCGATGCTGAGCCTAGATGGGCCAGTTGAGTGGTCTTTGGACCGAGAGTTTGAGAAGAAATTGTGTCGGGAGGGCCAATTTCAAACCCCAAAAGGTTCCTGAGTGTCAAGGAGTCACTTGACCGTGTTACAAAGCTCACGAGGTTTAGCAGTATTTTAGAATCGCAGCCGGTGTGGTATATGGCCACAGGGAGAGGGGACTCCACACCAGAAGTGTTGGAGTCAGAGGATCTATTTGGGAGGGAAGGCGAACCCTCGTGATCGTCAGATCTGGAAAACATGCACAAGGTTTAAAAACCCTTTTGAGTTGCACAGGAG
>ML785846.1:501843-541325 GCA_009831015.1 Picea engelmannii | reverse complement strand
ACGGCCCAGATTAAATTCCGGACCCCCCTGGGCAGTATACATTTAACGAGGGGGGGGGGTCCGGAATACCGCTTACCACGCAAAAAACCACTTTTTCCAAAATTTACCATTTTTGCCTGTTTTACCATGTCATCTTCCAGATCTATTTTTGGGCAAATGGGGACAGATTTTAAAAATCCGAGAGAAATTTTTTCTCAGAACGGGCTGAGGAACAAAAACCTCTTTCAGTTTCTGCAACGGAGTTACGAGAAGAGAGATTCGAAGACATCTTCGAGGCCTATTTTTCCATATTTTCAATTGTCCGTTTCAGTCCCGATCTTGCAGGAGCTGTTACGGCCAACTGGGGACGGATTTAGAGAAACCAAAAGAGATTTTTGTCCAACACATGCCCATCTACAATAACCTCTTTCATTTTTTTCCCAGGTGTCATCATTGAAGAGAAAATCACGTCTGATCGGACCCCTTTTTCGCAGAAAAACGGTCCGTCTTTCATGGCAGAAAACTCCAAATTTTGTGGGAGTGGTGGCTATTTTTGGCCGAGGTGGTTAAACCGACTCTCGGAACTTGATGAGGAGATCTATCCTATTTATTCATATGATTTTAATGTAAACGGGTTTGACCTGTGAGGTTCCTGGACGGGACTGTGGGTTATGTATGACCAGAAGACCTTTTTCTTCTCTGTAATTTTGAGATGAGCCATCAACAATGAACATGTTTTCTTTTACAGGATTCTTGTGTGGTGAGATTGGTGGTGTTTTTCCTCTGTTTAATTTTTTCCTGTGATCATTATGCTTGTTTTCATTTTCTTATTATCAGAAGGAGAGTAATAGAGGTAGAATTTATCAACAGATACTCTGCCTCTCGGCTTTTGATGATCTTTATGTTTTCTGCAAAAGCTTAGTTCAGGAATTCTTAGCTGCTCCTGTGCCTGGCTTTTATCTCCCCTATTTCTTCCTCAAATCAATACCATTAAAACTCAATTCGATCCAATATTGCTGCTACCTTTCCCTGTGAAATAACTTTGTCCAGAGCTGAGAGTGAATCTCCTTGTTTAAAGTGCAGACCCCATTTGCCCAATGGCCCTCCTTGTTGTTTCAAATAAATCATTTAAAAACCCCAACCCATGTTCTTCATAACTAGCCTAATACCTCATCAAACAAAGCTATATCAGACAGAGAGATCCCTCTCTGAGTCTTGGAGGGCTAGACCCAAGACTTGAAGCGGTTTTGATGTTGCCTCTGTGATTTCCTTTCAGCCTTGGGCAAATTACAGAGTGCTAACAGAATGGTGACTCGACTGGGGACTTCCTCAGTAGTACACTTCCAGCTCCAGCTCTGATCACTGATGGTGGAAAGTGACCAAACACCAGAAAGGATGAGATCATTCACCTGGCGACTCCAATCAGCTCCAGACAGTGCCAATTTGAAGACTCCACTGGAGGAAGAACCTTAAGCATGGCCAAGCAGCCAAGAAAGACCAGGTACTCAAGCTCAAATTGCATTCAAGACATCTTTGGTTTTATCTGCAATCGTGTCTTGTCTTTTTCTAAGCCTGATCAAAAATATATTGTTGAAGAGTATTTTGACCATCAGTCAATTGATGAGTCTCAAGAGATCATACCCCCAATTGTAGATTATGTACATGCTCATACACCTGTGCACATCCTAGATGCACCTGTAGAAACCCTAGTGAGACATGAGCCTCCTGCTAAACCTCTGGATGTTTGTAAGCCCCTTGCTTCATCTCCTGTGTTTGCAAAAGTCCCAGACATATACAAGCCTCTAGAGTTGCCTCCTATTCTCCATGACCTCCCTGTCAAATACATTAATAATCTGCCTAGGTTTGATGGAGAAAATGAGAAGATCACTGCTGAAAAGCATATTCAAAACCTTGAGGATTTCCTTGACCTTTATGAGGTTGAAGATGATGATGTCTGCGTCAGAATGTTTTCCCTGTCTCTGGGAGGTAAAGTTAAAGATTGGTTTAAGAACCTTCCAGTCACAAGCATCAGAAATTTTCAGCAGTTCATGCAAGTTTTCTTAGATAGGTGGGTGGTCAGGGGAAATGTTTTCCTTATCCTAGAAGAGTATGAACACTTGAAAAGAAAGCCAGGGGAGACAGTACAACAGTTTTCAACCAGATTCAATGAAGTATATCATGCAATACCTGCTGATATAAGGCCACCCCCAGGGTCAGCTCATTTGCATTACCCAGATGCCTTTGATTCTGAAATAGCTTTCCAATTAAGAGAAAGGAACACTGCAAGCCTTGAAGAAATGCAGAATATTGTTGTTGATGTGGAGACCAACTTGCTGATCAAGAGGTCACAGTTGAAGGATAAAGAAATGGAGCAGCTGAAGTCATCAGAAGATAAACTGGAGATTTTAGCCAGTGCCATGGAAAAGCTGATGCAGAAGAGTAACATAAAAGAGGAGCTTGTTGTCCAAAGACATCATGGTCCCTTGATTTCAGAGAAAGAAAGTGTCACAGTTCCCAAACATGTTGCTGCACACCCTTGGTACCATGGTTTGAATAATGATTCGTTCATGTATTCAATTCATGACACAGTCAAAGATGAAGCTCCATCTCAACTTGTAGAGGAACAACCAACTCATATGATGTGCATGTTTGACGACATTCCTTACTTCAATTGTCCACCCAAGTGGGATCAGTATGATGACGATTATGAAGCTGAAATAGAGGTGGACTGCTTAGAGAAACCAACAGCATGTCATTGGCAGGAAGAAGATCAGTTACCATTCAGATGCGACAATCAACCCTTGCACAACAGTCATGACAACGATGGGGAAGAGATAGAAAATCTCAGAGTAAGTGAAAGCACTTTGCCCATATGTTGCTCATCTTTTCAATTTCTGAAAAGAAACTCTAGGTCAGTTGTAAATAGTGAAGACAAAAATTTCTCTGACCAATCAGTTGAAGATGCCATTAAGGATATGGAGACTGTTTTAAACCCAGAATCACAGCCCTTGACATACATTGATTTTCAAATTCTTGATGAAAGATTAGAGCCTGAGGCAATTTTGAGTTAATCCAAAATAACTCTGTACCATTGTGCTTTAATTCATTTCGAATTTTGAAAAAGACTCTTGGGCAAGTGTTGAAGGATGAATACAGAAACAAGCAGGAAACTTCATTTGAGTCAATGAAGCAGTCTTGTCAGTCTTTTCAGGATCCAATAGTTGAGCAGTTGGACGGCCTGTGTGGCCAAGATCATTCTTCATTCGCCAGTCATGAGATAAAACGTTGTTATGATATTGACATGATCAGGCAGTCCGCTTCTTTTTCGTTTGCAGCAGAGACATCATTTCACAAACCATCAGAGCATCCACAGTCAGATGAGGAAGTATTGAAAGACACAGAATGCATAGGTGAAAAATCGAGTCTTGATGCTGAGTTGTTTGAAGTTGAAAATCCAAAGATGGGCCAAACCTATACTGATCCTGTAGCTACCTATATGGAGAAATTCTTTAATACAAGATATTTTTCTGTTGCTGATGTTTTTCCTATTGTTTGGGTTGATCAAATATTATGCAAGGGAAAGCATGGTGGAAGTTACTCTCAAGCACGAGTAACAGACTTATTTCTGAGTTTCATCACAGACAGTGAAAGAACAGAGCCACTAAATCAACTGTTGGATTGGATCCATTGGCATTTTTCCATTACGTAGCTGAGCAATGATTGCAGTAGGGTAGGTAGGAGAAAATGAATAAGCTCAACATTCTGAGCATTTCTTTTTCAGCAATGTTAATTTGATTTCGTTCCAGTTGCAAGATCAAAACATGTACAAGTTGCAGAATAAGGTTTTGGGATCAGCCCAATGGATAAAGCACTGGTCTGCATGATTCACAGGTCTGTGGTTCTTGACACCTCCTGAAATAAGCTGCCATCCCCAGGTGGAGCCTATGTTGGGTTCCTATAATTATAGGCGAATCGATTCTTCGACTGTTGATTTGGCGTCTCTCCCGGGATGACGAAGTATGGCTCAGGTGATTCCGCTTCCTCCCTCCATTCTTGTCGCTCAATCCTCCATCACCCTGCTGCATCCTTCATCCACGATGTGCCCTCACTCCCTTGTCATGTTGCCCCTTTGACCATTTTTTCCCGCCACCCATCCGTGAATAAACAAGACTTAGGATGAACAAAATGACAATAAAAGTAGTTAGATTAATTGATATAGTTAGTATAGGTTAAAATTGATTAATAAATGACTAGTTAAATAATTAATTAATTATTAATTAAATAATTATTAATTAAGTTTACAACCTAAATTAGTAACTAAGTTAGTAATTAGAGTTAGATTGAAATTAATTAAAGTAAATCATAAAAAATTAAAAATTAAATATAAATAAAATAAAATGACAAAAAGAAATAAAACATTAAAAACAAAACATAAAACAAAAAGAATAAAACATAAAAATACATAAAAACAAAAAATATATAAAATAAATCAAAATATAACAAATTTAAAACAAACATAAAAAGAAAAACATAAATCAAAACATGATATAATAAAAACCAAAAAACTAAATATTAAACTATCCTAAGTCATAACCCTCACTACCTCACGTCACTCCCACCTACCCCACCTCACACTCCACTCATCCCCCCATACGTCACCCCCACCTCACCTCCCACTCTACCCCACCTACCTCACTACCCCACGTCCCATCCACTACCACCCAAAATCCCGCCCACATTACCCGTGCACCTTCCATACCCGCGCCCCCCATCCACCATACCTTATAATACATCAACGCACTAAATTAATTCCGGAGCCCCCCCCACCTTCCGGAATTTAACGAGGGGGGGGTCCGGAATTTAAAATAAAGATCATGCCAATATAAACGGCCCACAAACGAGCATACAAATCAACGGCCCAGATTAAATTCCGGACCCCCCCAGGCGGTCTACATTTAACGAGGGGGGGGGGGTCCGGAATACCGCTTACCACGCAAAAAAACCACTTTTTCCAAAATTTACCATTTTTGCCTGTTTTACCATGTCATCTTCCATATCGATTTTTGGGAAAACGGGGACAGATTTTAAAAATACAAGAGAGGTTTTTTCTTAGGACGGGCTGAGGAACAAAAACCTCTTTCAGTTTCTGCAACGAAGTTACGAGCAGAGAGATTCGAAGACATATTCGAGGCCTATGTTTCCATATTTTCAATTGTCCGTTTCAGTCCCGATCTTGCAGGAGCTGTTACGGCCAGCTGGGGACGAATTTGGCGAAACCGAAAGAGGTTTTTGTCCAGAACATGCCCATATACAATAAAATATTTCAGTTTTCTCCCAGGTGTCATCATTGAAGAGAAAATCACGTCTGATCGGACCCCTGTTTCGCAGAAAAACGGTCCGTCTTTCATGGCAGAAAACTCTGAATTTTGTGGGAGTGGTGGCTATTTTTGGCCGAGGTGGTTAAACCGACTCTCGGAAGTTGATGAGGAGTCTATCCTATTTATTCATATGAGTTTAATGTAAACGGGTTCAACCTGTGAGGTTCCTGGACGGGATTGTGGGTTATGTATGACCAGAAGACCTTTTTCTTCTCTGTAATTTTGAGATGAGCCATCAACAATGAACATGTTTTCTTTTACAGGATTCTTGTGTGGTGAGATTGGTGGTGTTTTTCCTCTATTTAATGTTTTCCTGTGATCATTATGCTTGTTTTCGTTTTCTTATTATCAGAACGAGAGTAATAGAGGTAGAATTTATCAGCAGATACTCTGCCTCTCGGCTTTTGATGATCTTTATGTTTTCTGCAAAAGATTAGTTCAGGAATTATTATCTGCTCCTGTGCCTGGATTTTATCTCCCCTATTTCTTCCTCAAATCAATACCATTAAAACTCAATTCGATCCAATATTGTTGCTACCTTGCCCTGTGAAAGAACTTTGTCCAGAGATGAGAGTGAATCTCCTTGTTTAAAGTGCAGACCCCATTTTCCCAATGACCCTCTTTGATGTTCCAAATCAATCATTTAAAAACCCCAACCCATGTTCTTCATAACTAGCCTAATACCTCCTCAAACAAAGCTATATCAGACAGAGAGATCCCTCTCTGAGTCTTGGAGGGCTAGACCCAAGACTCGAAGCGGTTTTGATGTTGCCTCTGTGATTGCCTTTCAGCCTTGGGCAAATTACAGAGTGCTAACATTATGGATTACATATATTTTACAAATGTATATTACATGTTTGTGTTTTTTCTTTTTCTTACATGTGTGCAATATGCCAATCTAATACATGATTAGCCAAAGTATATGTGATTTGATTCAATCTCCTAGGAACATTGATATACATAATGTAATCAAGGCTTCGTTCTAAGAGACATACCCTAAGGAAGTGTAGGATCATAAACACGGTAAACCCCATTTAACTAGGACACAACTAGATGAGCGTCTAAGTAGACCCGGAGGTGAGAGATACCATGTGACAAAGCGTCACGAAGAAACTCTAAAACTGTGTTGTATTCAATGACATTATTTGTGGCGTCACCTAAACAGATACCTCCTGAAGATAACAACTAGCCCTGAGGTGTGAAAATCACCCAAGTTGCGGAAGAAAGCCTCCGAGTGTGCTAGATAGCACTTTCCGCAAACCCAACGAACACCTCTGATTCACTTGACATATGCCACAGTGAAAAAGATGACATAAAAAATGACACGTCCATAAAACCAAAAAGACAAAGGCTAAAAAATGTACAAGAAATATACATATGTTACAAGAAGTCACCCAAGGAGACCCACCTACGAGTAATACTTCTTTAGGTAGATCCCATTTCTAGGCTCCACCAAATCATTACCCTCAAAGTCCACCAGATGATAAGCGCCCTTCTTTAGAACCTCCTTCACGATGAAAGGTCTGACCCACATGGGTTTGAACTTGCCTGCCTCCAAGGGGTCCTTATCTTGGTCATAGACTAGGACAAGGTCGCCTTCAGAGAAAATCTGAGGACGGACAGACCAATCATACTGACACTTGACTTTTTGTTTGTGAGCCTCGTTAACCAAGGATGCATTCTGACGTTTCTCATCAAGCTGCTCAAGATATAATAAATGCTCTTCAAGCAGCAAAGTGTCTGGAAATAATTGTACTACCAATTTTAGAGAGGGGATCTGGAACTCTATAGGAAAGACTGCTTCTAGCCTGTAAATGAGTTGAAAAGGTGAGAAACAGGTTGCAGTCTTAATAGATGTTCGGTAGGCCCATAGTGCCGAGTACAACATCAAATGACAATTTGACCTAGCCAAATTGATCATTTGTTGTAGAATAGTATTAAGGGATTTATTCACAGCTTCCACCTGACCATTCGCTTATGGGTAGTAGGGTGACACATGTTCTTACCTCAACCCAAGATTTGACATTAACTCAGACATCATTTTGTTCTGAAAGTGATTGCCATGGTCAGTGACAATCTCTCTTGGGACGCCGAACCTTGCTATTATCTGGTTAAACAAAAAGAGAGTTGCTTTCTAGACATCATCTTTAAACGTTGGCATAGATTCAACCCACTTTTTGAAGTAGTCTACTGCTATGATGATATAAAGGTGCTCCCTTGCGGAAGGAGGGTTGCATGTAGCGTAATCAATCCACCACTTGGTAAAGGGACCAAATGTGATGATGGGAAACATGGGAGCGAGGTGTGCCCTCATCTTCCGAGAGAAGAATTGACATGGGTGGAACTTCTTGACCTATTCAACACAATCTTTGATTAATGTCGGCCAAAAGTAATCGGCTCGTAGAATATTTTGGGTTGTTTCCAACCCAAACAAATGACTACCACATGCTCATGTGTGGCAATCGTTAAGCATGATTTACGCTTCTTCATGAGTGAGACACCGGCAAAGGATGCAATATACACCTCGACTATACAAAGTGTCCTCGAGTATGAGATAGTTCTTGGCCTGATGGCGTATACGATGACGCTCATCATGAGAAGCAGAGGTGGGGCACTTCAAAGTATGGAGATAGACTAGTATATCTCCATACCAGGGGTCCGAAGACGCAATCAAAAACATGTCTCCTTTGATAGGCAACTCCTCGGGTATAACATCACCTGATTCGATCGGAATTTTCAAAATGAGTTCCATGAAGACCAATGACTTTTTGGATTTCTCCAAGACAAAATCCAAGTCGAATTCTTGGAGGATAACTATCCATCTACCGATCTTTTTTCTGATTACACATCATGTCAACACGTATTGAAATGGATTCATAACGGCAATGACGGTGGTCTTGTGAAACAAGATGTAATGATGAAACCGCTGGACAACATGAATGGCTGCCAACGCAAGTTTTTCAACGTGGGAATAATTGAGTTATTGTCCAACCAGGCCTCGGCTTAGGTAATAGATCATGTATTTTGAGAGAAAATCATCCTCCTGAACCAAGACCATGCTGATGGTCGACTCTACAGCGGCCAAGTACAATAAGAAATTTTTATTATAATTGGGTGCTGAAGCAGAGGGGTAGACATGAGGGCGCGTTTCAACACTTCGAAAGAGCGTTGAGGGGATTTTTCCCAATGAAAAGGAACGTCCTTCTTTAGTAAACACATGAAACCCTTTGTGATCTCAACATAGTTTGTGATGAAACGTCTTAAGAAGTTTGTTTTTCCCTGTAAACTCTGAAGCTGAGAGATTGTGCACAGGGGAGGCAAATGAACTATCACCTCAACCTTTAGAGGATCGACCATGATCCCTGTTGTTGAAACTATGAAACTAGGTAGACGACCCGGTGTTACGCAAAAACTGCATTTGTTTGGATTCAAGCAAATCCAGTAGTAGCGACATCGCTCAAAGATAAGTCAGAGGTGTGCCGAATGATCAATTCTCTTACGAGATCATGATGATAAATCATCAATATAAGCCTCGACTACGTGTTTGAGGTCGTGAAAAGAAAAATACATGGCCCGCTGAAAAGTAGCTCCAGCATTTTTCAAACCAAAAGGCATCTTTCGATAAGAGAATGTACCCCATGGACAAATGAAAGATATTTTGTGTTGGTCTTCGGGTTTGATCTGTATCTGATTGTATCCCAAAAAACCATCCATGAAAGAAAAGGCCTCGCAACCTGCGCATTCATCGACTATCTGGTCAATAAATGGCATGGGGAAATTATCTTTTGGACAAGCTTTGTTCAAATCATGGAAGTCCATACATATGTGAATCGTACCCTGCTTTTTGTTGACTGGCACAAGATTTGACACCCATTGAGTCAATTGAATGGGGTAGATGAAACCATCTTTGAGTAGTTTCTCTACTTCAGCCTTAATAGCTGTTGCTTTCCTAGGATTAACTAGACGAAGCTTATGCCAGACCGGCTTGGCATCAGGATATGTCATGATTTCATGTTCAATGATTCTTGGATCTATGCCTAGAATTTCCTCATAAGACTAGAAAAACATGTCGCAGAATTCTTTAAATAAATCCATGTAGATTCGAATCTCCTTCGGGGAGTAATCTTCTCCAACGAAGATATTCTCCACAATGCCAGGGATTCTGGAGATATAAATAGGTATCGTTTTCGCAATGGTTTCCATATTTCCTTCAACGTAAACAATGTGCATAGCCAAAGGATTGATAGGACATGCCCTATCTCCAGTCATAGTCAGAATGAATTCTTCTGCTTCAATTCTTCTTAACTCTGGGAGAAAATAAGATCTATGATGGAGATCGTCCCAAGGTTTGTCCAGACTAGTCATTGCCTCAATAATCGCCTCGTCTAAGGGCAAGAGTAAGTCTAAAGAATCAACATCGGCAAGGGAACCTTGAGCCCAAATGGGCTTAAGAACCGGATCTAACTCCTATGCGAGAGTCAGATCGGGGTCGATGGAAGATTGTTGGACTATAGAGTATGCAACTTCTGTCGCGAACAAAGGCATGGCCATGCCATAGTGCCATGTCCCTTCCATCATATATGATGGGGAAGGAAGAGTCCATGGATCATTAAAGTAAGTCATGCGAAACGACAAGATTTGAAAGATTTCAACCCTATGTTGGTCGGGGACAGTCGATATATAATGGAAATTGTCGGTCGAAGGTGGGTAATCGAAAGTACCCATCAAAGGTGGGCACAAACCAACCCCTACATTGACGATGTTAGGATGAGGGTTATCAATCATCGGGACCGTGGATACCCCCAATGCAGGGTTAGGATGGGAGAAGGATAACTGATCAATGGACATGATCCGACCCTCGTGTGGAAACAACAAGACTCAGAAAACTGTTGTGACCATTGCTTGCATAGAATAGGTCCAACTCCTTCCTAACAAGAGATTGTAGTCGAGAGACGCATCAACCACTTCAACCTCGATGCACACGGTCTTCCCCCCTAACTGCACGGGGAAAGAGGGGATGATTCCATGTGGTCGGAACAAATGACCGTTGAAAGTGGTAATAAGAGTAGGTGACGGAGACAAAATGGGTTGACCAATGGATTTCCAACACACCAAAGACATCACACATGTCGAGGCTCCCTTATCAACCACCGTGTGGAAAATGTTTCGAGTAAAAGTTTTTTTGGTGTAAGCCACTACTATCTGAAATGCCACATGGTAAGGAAGACAAAGTTTTAAGTCAGTCGTATCAAGCATGATCATTCCCGGATTACAAGTCTGAGCATATCCTAAGGCAGCTAACAAAGCCTTTCTCTGGGAAGGGCAGCTCTGGAGAACTTCCAAGGATGACATCGCACAAGGGGTTTGTGACAAATCCTCCACCACAGAGTAATTCTGGGCATCCCTTGCATTTGGGTTGTGGGAAGCTTTCTTAAACACACTTTTTGGGATGCATGTCATTTTTTTTCCCAATGTATTCTCAATCTGGAGAGGAAGAGATGGGTGTTCAGCTTCTTTACCCTTCTAAGTGGTGTTTGGAATTCTGTAGTCGCATGTCCTAGTTGTTAATTCAATGCTACCTTTCATCATGTACACACTCGAGGGCGAAGGATTACTTTTAGACAGAGGGGGTCCCTGACTGCCCCCTTCCACACTTAAAGAGGCTTGAGTTAAATTTTGCCCATGTGGAAATGGATTCGTTAACACGACAGGATGTTGTTGTGCCAATAACTTCTGGGCCTCCATGAGCCGAGGGCACTTGTGATTCGGGTGGTCTTTTGTGAAAATATTACACAGATACTTCGACTTCTTCTTTTATGTGTTGTCCCTGCCAGTATTATTGGTAGGTTTCTTATCCCCCTTACTCTTGTTTCGTTGTTTCTTCTTTCCATCAGGTTGTTGGGTGGCCTTCGGGTTTGTCGATTGCACACTGTGTACATCCGATGTTTGAGTAGGGCAGTCGAACCAGTGGTCTGGCTGGCTGTTGTCTGCTATATTGACAATTGCTGCAATTGATTCGACAACTAATCGACGGGCTTCGTTTGCGCTAAACCAACAATACCATTGGCATGTGGTCTAGATCTCTATATGGTTTTGTCAAGTATCGATAGCGATGCATCTGGAAAAACTTCGTAAAGTAAACCAGATTGGGATTAAATCAGATCTAGTTGTTGAGCTCTCATTATCGCTTCTTCTTCTTAAAAGACCCCCGAGGTTGCAACGTATTTAGATAACAGGGGTACCAAAGACTTAAGGAACCACTCAAGAAGGAATCCTGGTGGGACTGGTACTTTTATCAAACTCTTCCGGCATCTCCATTCTCAGATGTGATCTGAGATATGGTCCTCTTTTGTCTGGTCAAAATTGGCCAGCAATTCGGTGTCAACGTCGTATCTCACAGGTAATTGGAAATGGTTTAAGAAATCCATTGCCAATTCTCTGAAGGAACAATATCTTGAGCGATCGAGCTCAATGTACCATTTCGCAGCACTCTCGATGAGAGTGCATTGAAACAAATGCAACTAGACGGAGTTGTCTCTCAAAGAGTTGGACGAGCACCATAAATGGAAGGTAGTCACATGATCGCCTGGATCTTCGTTAGGCTTAGCCTCAAACTTTGGAATGTATGAAGGAAATTTGGTCGGCATAGGGGGGCAACGTGGATCGTGACACATGAGGTCGTTTAATAACCTTGTCAAGTCTGGCAAGTGCAAAGTTTCCATAAATGATAATTTGGGTTGATTATAACCAAGGAAAAAGGAGCCTGGAGTTTGGCTGGCGCCAAGTTGCCAGGAAAAGTTAGGTTGTTGGCCAGTGTTCTGGTAATGACCATGATTGTGACCAGTGTACATATTTTTTTATTGTTGAGACGTCATCGACTGACTCCCATAATAGGACGTAAAGGGCTGGGCTTGCATCACATTCCAAGGATTTTGGGAAGGGTTGCCCACTTTCGATCCGACAGGCATAGGTGTTAAGCCTTGCCCGGGGTTCCATTGGCTATGGAAGGGGTTTCCCCGATTGAAATCCCTGACAAGGGAACTGATCCCTGCTAGATATTCGAAAGTCCTTGTGAGGAAGGAATTCCTAAGTTTTCCCCCTATGCAGGAATAGTACCCTGCATAGGATTTTGTTGTCCATAACCGGGGTTGCCCCCGGCTGAGACGAAAGATGATGAAAATGTGTTGTTACCAAATACATAAAACAAAGAGAACGGTGTCGAACCTACCATATTGCTATAATAAGTAAGTCCTTGACTACTTTCTCCAAACAAACTATAGTTTACGTTCGGCCCGACGGAGCACTGGTGAGCACCACCAAGCAAAGGGGAAGAAGGAGGTATATGACCCCCTCCATGAGGGAAAGCATTATAGGGAGATGAAGTGCCCCTAATGGATCCTTGTAGAGGAGCGTTAGAGCTCCCTACCCCCAAACCTAAAGTTTGTAGAGTGGAGTAGGAAAGGACAGAGTTTGTATCGAAGCTAGGCATTCCGTATGAGAATGGAGGGCCTTTCGCACTCTAGGTGAAAGGAGCAGTGATCATCACCATAGATGGAATCAGACCATTGCCCGAGGTAGAGGTAGTCAATACCATGGTGGTTCAGACCGACGACGGTTTGTTAGGAGGCGGACAACCCCCTGTAGTGACAGTCATAGAGGGAGTATGAGTATTCCCTGAAGAAGTAGTAGCATTTGTTGCCATCGTTGTTTGTGACACTACCTGACGCTCATAAGGGTGAACCTGTATGACGATGGGCACCGATAGATTAGTGATCAGAGGGTTATAAGGAACAAGAGCTTCCACTCTGAGGTCAGTAATGGTTGGTTCCTCTAGAATCAAATGTTCTCCTCTCAGAGATGGGTCAGGCTCAGTTTCCTGTGGCCCGGTCACCTCAAAAGACCCTTGATGGTCTATTCTTCGCCTTAGTGGTGGCGGGGGTGGCTCCAGATTAACCGACAGCAGGCGATGAAGCCTTCAGGACTAGTGGAGCTCTTGATACTCCATGGTGTGAGAAGATCAATGACACACTAGGGCTTTCTATTAACATTTTAAGGACCAACACACACTAGAAAAATCTCTTATGAGATAAGAGAAGCAGATCACTAGCTAGTTGGAAGAACAGTTACACCAACCAACACTAGAGAAACTTACCGGTGCAAGTGCAACTCGAATACGGAAGCACCCTACGGGTATACTCTGCAAAGTGTGGCCCAATTTCTTCCCTAGGTACCATGGTATACCCCCGCACTCACCTGTGTAAATCACTAAGATAAAATCAACTAGGTTGTCAGTGCGCGTACAATCACTAGGCGGGTACAATCGATAGTCGGGTGGACCGCAATGAGCAGGGTATCAATCCCAAAACCTATCAAGGGTATCAAAAGAAATTTTTCTGGAAGACGACTGAGGACCTCGAATGGATTCGAGACCCACGAAGCTCCGTGGAAAATGTGATCAATGGAATCCCAAGATAATCCCTCTATATGTGTTCCCCACTACACTTGGTCTGTCTTTGGAGGGGTTATCTCTACTACCTTTCCTTACGCGACCTTGTGTTTATCCCCTATGTTAGAGGGGGGTCCCGGATAACTTTCACGGTTACTGGAATTTCAAGCACTCCCTAACTCAAACTCTTATGTTTGTTTTTATAGACTTGAAGAGTTTCCTCTCCAATCCTAAATCAAGGCTCTAGCCTAGACTAAATTGATGGACCCTTCAAACACAAAGTCTAATAACTTTTAATTAAGTGTTAATCTTAGTGGCTGTCTTAAATCAAGAGGAACAGAAATGAAACTAGTGATGTTTTTTTTAAGAGACGAAAGAGGAGAGCATAAGATGATACTCGAAACAAAAGTACTTCTTTCTTCACAAATAAAGATTTGCCAATTTAAACTCTTTTCGTAACTACTTTTGTCAGATCTTTGAAAAGAAAAACTTAAAACAATATTTCACTCGACTATGAGCTACTTAATGTCCTAAGCATTCAAGTAAAGAACCTAAGAAAACTTTCTTTTTCCTTTGTAAATGAAGAAACTAACCTAAACTACTTTACCAAACAAAGAAATGCAAGATTTTTTTTTTATTGTTTTATGCTTCAAAACAAGAAATTTGAAAATGAATTCTTTTCTTTTCTTCTAAAGAAAAAAAGGGAAAAATGACAACAAGTCAAGACCAAGAAATAAATTTAGGCCCAAACACAGATCGCAGGGAGTCATTGACAATACCAAACAGGCAGATCAAAGCATACTCACAAACTTGTCTAAAAACCCTATCAAAGAAAACACAAGAAATATTTTGATGAAAAGAAAGCTATGTTGAGGTCAGACCTAGGCTACAGAATGATATAAAAGAGACCAGGGCTAGATCAAGAAAACCCCTAAGAAGTGTGACTTCTGACAGGGAAGAGGATGACTACCTCTTCTAAGAAATTTTTTCTCAATACAGGCATTCTACTGACACTTCAACAACCAGTGTATGTACGCAGGTTGTCCAAAGGCAGGGCACGTATGCACATGTGCAGGCCCACTACAGGTTGCATACACCTCTGTAAATTCTCAAAAAGATGAAAACCAACACTCAAGAAAAAGGCAAGGAGTACTGGTATGGAAGACCAGCATCCCTTAAAGACACAGAAGCTTACAGAAACTCAAAAAATAGTGAGTAAACTGATTCAAAAACACCCAAAAGAAATATCCCCAAAGACCCTAGAGGCTTCCCCAGTATGGTCACCAATATGATATAGTGGGAAAACCCCTCTATGGACTACACCAGGTTTCTAAAATGTAGGCAGAGCTAACCGTCTAAAGTATCCTACTTTTTATCAACTATCCCGACATTACCCCACAATCATACATAAAAGACAAAGTATAGGGATCCGGTAGGAATACCTTAAACTCTGTGTCCGATGTCGATCCCTTTGTGCTTAGTTGTTTCCCAACTACAAGTCTCCTCCCAAGGCTGACCTGCATTCACCAAAAGACAAACAAGAAACTACAAGCGTGCATTCTATATATGGACTAGTGGGTTAGACATCATAATCAAAAAATGTAAACAAAACATAA
Source organism: Picea engelmannii (assembly GCA_009831015.1). NCBI lineage: Eukaryota > Viridiplantae > Streptophyta > Pinopsida > Pinales > Pinaceae > Picea > Picea engelmannii. Next base: position 525,906 of record ML785846.1, on the reverse strand, counting down.
ATATTTAAGACGTCATTTGGCGGGACGAAAAAAGTACTTCTTTATATTAATATCACAAACGTCGTTTACAACATGAGACCAACACTTCTCCTTGAACTCGGTCATGGGCTCCTCTTCACCATGCACCAACTGCTTCCACGTGTTCTTCTCCTCTTCAGTTCTCTCTAGCAAAATGACAAGGATTTGCAAAGGAGGAAGAAGGGATTCTGACTCAAACTCACAATGTGGTTGCAAAATATTGAGGCAATGGGGGAATATTGAAATCAACAGAGTTTATATGCTCTCATGCCTCTACTAGAATGGGGCCCCAACACCTTATTTTATAGGCCAAAAGAGATAGTAACGGTTGGGGTGACTGGCTATGGACGGTCAAATGGTTAAGTAACGGCTTGGAAACCCGTATCCATATTCAATTTTCATTTTTCACGATTTTTTGTGAGTGTACGCGAGCTGTAGTGGTGCAACAAGCATGTGTACGCAGGCAGTAGTGGTGTAGGGTGCATACACCTTCAAAACAATGGTTTTTAGAAGAGTTGTTCAGTGATGGCTTGGAAAAGATAGCAAGTAAGATGGTCTGATGCCAGGTGTGCATGTCTGGTGCAGTTTAGAGTTATAACATCAAGACAAATTAAAACATCATGCTTTTGTATTATTGAATCCCAATGAGCCCAATCAGAATGGAAGGATGAAGGGATATAGTGTCGAACAAAGGATAACCTAGGAATAATTTGGTCAAGGCATCGAGCTTATGTGGAAGCTTTGTTTCCAGTTAATTGGTGAAGGTGGAGCAAAACGATCTCTCTTCCTGACCATCTACATTTTATTTCCAGCATTCGTTTAGGATTGTTTCTATAGAACCATAACCACCAAAATGACACGACATGATTATGGGTTCCCAAAAAAATGCATCCAAATATATATATATCAAAAGGGGATTTGACCTCTTTCGTCTCAAACTAGTCTATGAGGGGATTCCATTCAATTGTGTACACTACCACTATTATGGGAACCTTGCTACAGAATTAAATTACCCAAGTATGTAGAAGAATTGGGTTTTGAAGAAGCATCCAAGAGTTCCAAAGACATTGGAACTAAAAATAGTCCAAATTACAAGAAAGAAATAGGATGTATGGGTTCAAGTGAACTTGGATGGTCTTTGAATATGACCTAGGTTAGTAGATGGTCAGAACTCAAGAACTGGACATATCAAAGAACATAACACGAACGTGATCCATAACAACAAGGAGAACAAGGAAATTTCTAGTAAGACCCATCAATGTCACTCTGTGATTACAAGTTTTGTTTTTCAAAAATTTTATTTTCAAGACATGGGGATAAGAGTTTGGGTCCAAAGAACCATTCTTGAGTGATTTTCTACCCAATTTGTTTGTTATAACAAATACCAAACCACCAACCCTCATACCTATACCTGGAATAGTAGAGGGTTTGGGAGTTGGACAAGCACCAAAAGGTCCCCCTAAAAACCCTATCAAGGGTTGTACTTTGGATGGAAAGGGTACCTAATACCGCAATCCCCTGGAGATTAAGTACAATTTAATACCTAGAAGAAAAGGCACCCTCAATTTTCCAAGAAAGTTGGCAGGGGACTTAGGTCTTTTTGAAGATAAAGTACCCAAATCCAATCAAAGGGAAAGGATATATTTCATGGCTATAGCCCAAAAACAAGCATCCTCTAAATTTAGGTGCAGTAAACAACTGTCCTTAATTGGGGCTCTTAAAGAAAATGCCCTAGTTGAAGGTTCAAAATTATTTTTCTAACTAACAATTGAAAAGGGTTGTTCAACCCTTCAAATAAGTTTCTTGTAAAGATATTAATTGATATTATGAAGCCTTCTATTATTTTGTTACAAGAGACAATGTCAGATGGGGAGAGAATCACTCGTGAACTCTCTAAATTGTTAAGTAATTAGGACTTATGGTTTATAGATTCCATTGGGAGGTTGAGGAATGTAATTGAATGGAATAAATTCTCCTTCACCCTCACTAATTCTTGAGCCTTTCCTACAAGACTAGGGGACTCCCTTTTATCTTTGGATCTAGGGAAAGATACCATAGTGTTGAATGTTTATGTCCCTTACATGGATAGGGTGGACTACTGGAATATATTTTTCAAAATGGATAGTGTACCAAAAGGATTGGTTGTGGTAGGGAGAGACTTGAATTTTACCTTAGGAGCATCAAAGGTCTAGGGCTTGGTTGCTCAACTAGATCCTCTCTCTAGTTATTTCATTAGAAAATTGGAAGAAATTGGTCTTTCGGATATTGAACCTTCTAAACTATCCCCCACCTGCAGTAACAAGAGAGTCGAGGAAGTCATAATTGCTAAGACGCTCATCGAGTTTTTAATCTATGAAGCCTTCATAGATGAAGTCATAAGGATCAAACAATGGTTCACCACTAGGGTGGACTCTGATCATAATCATGTGGTGTTAGAAGTGCCCTTGCAATAGAGAAACCTTCCATCTCCTTTAAACTAAATCCAGAGTGGATGAAGCTTAAGTATTTTGCGGAAAAAATAAAAGTTATTTGGAAACCTTACAATGGTAATCTATGAGAATCTGCTCAAATTCAATTTCAGCAAAACTTAAAAGAGGCAAAACAAAAGGTGGTTATTTATTGGGAAAGGGACAAAAAGATGAACTATGACAAGGTTCTCAAAGAAGTAGAGGAATCCTTGGAGGTACTCTACAATAGTGAAGGATTTGGATATTTCAATGAGGGATAGAAAATCAAAGTAAAGTCACTAGAAGATAAAAAAAGGATCATTCTTCTAGAAAAATAAAAAGAATGGAGACTTAGGAGCATTGAATTATGGCTATAGGCAGGGGATGAGAACAAACAATTATTTCACAGCATGGATGATTTTAAGGATGGAAATTTATATTAAAATGTAGAAACATGGGCTAATCTAACTAGTTTTTAATATGCACAATGTAAAATGTTTGGCGATAGTTTTGTAAAAATATTCAAATTTTTAAGGATTTTATATAGTTTCTATAAAATTTTGGCAATTTTTAAGGTAAAATAATTTTAATCTATGGAATTTGGGCGAATCATTTTTAGAAAAAATGGAAATTAGCGAACCTTTTTTGGGGAAAAACCATGGAAAATTAGCCCATTTGCGAAATTTATCCCCTAAAATCATCTATGTTTCACAGGTATGAAAACTATAGAAACAATATAGAGTTGGTTTGGAAATAGATAAAGGGATATGGTACCTAGGCTACAAATTTCAAGGACATGGCATTTGAAGTTGTAAAGCATTCATCCTCCCTTTTCAAGGAAGACACTTGTGTTACAATAGAAAAAGTGATCAAGCTATCAAACTCATTCCCTAGCTTCATGAATGAGAGAGATAATTACGCCTTGATAAAGGAAGTTGGGAAAGAGAAACTGTACCAAACTATGTTGAGCTTTCAAAAGGACAAAAGTCCTAGGCCTGATGGACTACCAGTGGGATTGTTCTTTGGATGTTATGAATTTATAGAGGAACATTTACGAAGAGCAGTGGAGACTACAAGAAGGAAAAATGTTGGGAGATACCTTCCTAGCATTGATTCCTAAAGAAGATAATACCACAACCTTTGAGAATATTAGACCTGTCTCTTTATGCAATTGCATATACAAAACAATCTCAAAGGTCATTGCTAGAAGATTGAAAAATGTTCTCTCAAATAAAATCTCAGGGGAATAGTTTGGGTTCTTAGAGGGATGAAAAAATCACAAGGCACTAGAGGTGGCACAAGAATGCATGCATAAAATAAAGGTCAGAAATCAAAGATCGATGGTTATGAAAGTGGACCTATCCAAATCCTATGATAGGGTAAGTTGGATTTACATTAGACTTATTCTCATACACTTAGGATTTTGTCACCAGTTTGTTGTCTGGATAATGAGTTGCATTTCCTTAATATTTTTTGTTGTTTTATTAAAAGGAGCAACAACCCCTTTCTTCAGATCAAAGATGGACCTTAGGCAAGGATGTCCCCTATCCCACATTCTATTTCTTTTAGTATTGAAGGATTAAGTAGGCTACTTAAAGAAGAAAAAGGAAATGGTAGTATAAAGAGAGTTCTCATTAGAGTTTCATGTAATATTACACATCTACTATTTGTATACTATATACTGATTTTTTGTGAAGGAACAAAAAGGGGCATTGAGAAATTCAAGGGTATCATGGAGTTATTTTGTAAAGCAACTGGAATGGTCATTAATATGGAAAATTCTTTGATGACTTTATGGGGGATATCTGAGCAGGAAAAGAACTTTATTACTTAGTAGTTTCCCTTTAAGGTGAATGATCCAGAACATGGTCTAAAATATTTGGGCTTTTATTTGAAGCCAAACCAATATAAAATGTGATTGGTAGTGGCTAATAGTGAAAGCGAAGAAGAAAATAAACAATTGGTGGAACAAATGGTTGTCTAGGGGAGGTCATCTAGTTTTGGTAAAAGAATTTTTGGAAGCAATTCTAGTCTATTGGATATTTCTTGCTTAGGTCCCAAAAGGTGATTTGGAAACTATTAGGAAACTTTGCACTACAAGTTTATACGGTCTGGAGACCAACAAAACAAAGTCTTGGTGTTGTCCTCGTGGAAAAATATGGCATTACCAAAATAGATATTATCATAATAGATATTACCAAAATAGATATTACCAAAATAGATATTACCAAAATGGCATTACCAAAATAGATATTACCAAAATAGATATTATTCAAGGAACAAGTTTGTGGGCCTAGGTAGTAAGAGATAAGTATATAGCCCCTAATATAGTGGAGAATTGGATCATAAGTCTTATCAAACAAAAAAATAATGCCTCAATAAAATGGAAAGATATTATCTACGCTTTATATTATGTTGGCAATTGGTTGATTTGGAAAACTGGAAAAGGGGGTAAATTACAAATCAGTCTTGACCCTTGGGTAGGGAGCAAAGGTAAACACATACTTCCACTCCAAATGATTCAGGAATTAAGGAACAAAGGTTACTTCAATATCCAATAGGTTGCAAATTGGGCAAGGACCAGTATTTGGCATCAATAGTGCTTAACCTGGGAAGAAATTAGATTGGGAGCAGAGTATGTAGAGAAATGGAAAAGATACATAGACGTCCTATTAGATAGCAATGTTAGACTCAATGAAGAAGAGGAATAGTTGATATGGCCTTTGAATCCTACTAGGGCATATGTTCCCAAATTAGGCTACAAAGAACTAACATAAGAACGAAGAGAAGATTAGTAGAGCTGGTGGTGGAAAATTATATGGAAATTAAAATGTCCCACAAAATACAAGATCTTTATGTGACTAAATTATTCAACAAGGTTCCCACATGGGATGTTCTCTAGAAGAGGAATTTTATAAGGCCAAGATGGTATTTTCAATGTCATCAAGCATAAAAAACTATTGTTCACCTCATATTGGAATGTCACTACACCAAGGAAGCATGAAAAAAATTGAAAAGATTAATAAGGATCGAGAAATTCTAAAAAAGAAAAAATCTCTAATAAAAATAGAAATTTTTTTTTTTCCGAAATAAAAAAAAACCTATAACTTTTAACAAAATTTCAATCAAATTAATATATAATTAAAAAATAAAAAATAAAAAGTACTCCCTTGTGGTCCCCGCTCCCCTACTTGAAAAAACAAGTGTATCATGAATATGAGGAAGGAGGGACAATCCATCTCCTAAAGTTACCATGCCAAAAAACGAAACCTATCATGAATATTGAGGAAGGAGGAACATCACCTTCCCCACCTACACATAAATATCTTAAAATGTACGACACATTCTTCATAAATAGAATGATTTGGAATTGCACAACTTTTTGGTTGGTTACCGTGTCACATACTCCACTTTTGACTGGTTCCATATTAAATTTCCATTTTAGATTTGCAATTTGCACGTAAAGGCAAACTTTGTTTCCGAAGTCACTTTTTAGTACAACAAATTGCAAAAGTAAAAACATGATTCATTCATATACTTAATGTAACTTTTAAAATCCACATTGCCTCACAATTGCTTATCTCGTAATCATCAATACTTAATACTAATTTAAAAGTTATTTTATTTTATAAACTAAAAAGTAAAGTAAAAACATGGTTGGATGCAAACTAAAAAGTAAAGTTAATACTAACCATCTTATTTTATAAGATGGTTGAATGCAAAAGTAAAAACATGATTTATTCATATACTTTATGTAACTTTTAAAATCCACATTGCCTCACAATGACCTATTTTGTAATCAACAATACTTAATACTAATTCAAAAATTAATAATATGGTTGTGGATTCATAGTAACATGAGGAAGAGAGTGTAGTAGTTTTGAAGTAAGAGAAAAACTAGGGCTCATTAGACAACCCACTTAGGTGCGCTAAGGAAACCCACTTGGGGGACTTAAATAACCAAATAGAAGCCCTTAAGTATCCATATGTAGATCCCCTTAAACAATCTACATATGCACCAATCTACATATGCACCATAAGGTGGCTAGTGTGGGCACCTTGAGGAGATCCCTTAGCTTTCCTTCCAATGAATTGTCAACTTGTCCTTCCAAAGTAGCAACTTACCTAACCCAAAAAAAAATAAAAAATGCCTTGCTATAAATAGGCTTTCCTAACCAACCATTAAACCTTTCATTAATAACTTCTACTTCTTCCTGCAAGAAGAAGATAGAAAAGAAAACAATCATTAAATTTTTTTATGAGAGATTTTTCTTATGTGAAAACATTTAGTGATAAAAATGTAATGGTTAATTTTTTGAATGATTATTTTTTTCTTGCAAATAGAATGAGAAGAAACACATTAATTTAATTTAGAAGAAGTTATGCTTACATAAAATATAGAAATGGAGGCAACTATTAACCTAAGCAAGTAAATATGAATCATCCCTTAAACAATAACATTGGTTGTGTCAAATCTTTCTTCTCCTTCCATGGTTGGAAATCCTTTGTGTGAGAACTCTATTGTAGAGAATGAAATCCTTCTTAAATAAAATTGAATACTCTAATATTCCACTAGGTTTTAAAATAAGGAGTGTTTTTTTTTTAAATTCGAATTATCCAATCCTGTTTTGTTCTATACAAAAATTGTACAAAGTTGAAGACCTAGGGTCTTTAAATGTAGTATCCCTTCCAACACTATCTTAATTATGAACGCTAAATACATTTATGCTATGAAATAAAGCTCTATTTTTTTATTATTGTTTTTGTATATGTATATGCATGTTTAGTGACTCTTATGCAATCCATATAATTTTGTTTAAACTTCTCATTCACTTTCTCAATGAGACAAAATGCAAGATTCTCTCCATTAAATTTTTTTTACAATATATTCTTATTAAAGTAGAGTAGTCATTCACAGTCAATTCAAAATTTCAATCTAGAAATTGCAAGCAACTCGAAGAATACAATAGACATGCAATTTAATTTATATATATATAGTATTATCTTATGCCATAAAAAAAAAACACTTGCCAAAGACTACATAAACTTTAGGAAACTTTCCAATATATAAGTTCTGTTGAATTGTTTGTGTGATGCCCTAGAGAACCCACTCTGAGGTGTCTGATTTTCCCTATGTTGTCTCTTATAAATGTGCCAAAACCTGCCGGTCCAAGATTGCCTTTAGAGGCCCCGTCGAAGTTTATCCTCCAGAATCCAGGGGGAGGACATCTCCAACTAGAGGGGCTACAAGAAATAGGGGTCAGGGGAACATAAAAAGAGAGAGAGGCCTTGGATGTTATCTTCTTCTAGGAAGAGAAGATGAGGGATTTTGGTGGTTCATTAGGAATGTCTTCAGGGATCCAGGATTGAATTTGAATAGTTTCCCAAATGTTCTCCACAATTCGGGTCTAGGTTGTGGAGGGAGTGGATATCTGGGAGTGGAAGATGTGTCAGTTTCTTTCTTTCTAGAGCTGCCAAACTATGAAACCTAGTAGGAGTTGCCAAATCCTATTAAGGAGTGGGATTTTGAAATCTCCCGAGCCCCAATTTCTAATAGTACTGATAACACTTGTTCTATCTCTTTTGGTTTTCCTCATGATGACCACATCTTGATCCCAGATCATATTGCTATTGGGGCATTGATTAAAGATGTGTTCCATCGTTTCTTCCTATTGCTAGCATAAGTGTCAAATTGAGGATCCAATGAAACCTCACTTTTTGAGGTTATCCCAAGTTAGCAGTCAGTTTTGGACCAAGAGCCAGAGAAAGGTGGAAACCTTTGGCTAGAGTTTCGTTTTCCATATTGTGTGCCAAATGTGATCTTTTTTCTATTGATGAAAGTTTTCTTGAAGCTGATAGGCTTCCTTAATTGTGAACGTATCAATATGGGAGTACCCCCAGTGAAGAATGTCCTTTTCTTCACTAATTCAAATCTTCATGTTTCCCACTGTTTCTTTCCAAGGTTGCATTTCAAAATTTTCTGGAAGGTTGAGATCCTGTGCAAGCATTTTCCAACTACACCAAGGGGGATGATGTGTGCTATTAAGCCAGAGGTCCGCAACTTTGAGGTGCCTAAAATCTGGTAGGTGGTTTTGATAGAGATGCATATTCTCTAGTGTTTGCAAGGGAGGTTGTTGCTACCAAGCATCTGTCCAAAATTGGGCAGAGTGACCATTTCGAACTTCCCAAAAAGAATGCTTTTGAATGAGTGGGTTGTTTCTCAAGGCCGCATTCCAAATGTTAGAGCCCTGGATCTTTTCTTCAATCCATATGAGTTGTTCTTATTGTAGCTGGGGGGTATACTTTTTCCTCCATAGTCGTGCCCATAGTTCTTCTAGGTACTTTAATCAGCGCCACCAGATTTTTGCTCCCATGACATTTTTGAACTTTCCTGGGTCGCAGAGGTCCAATCCTCCCAGAGAAGTAGGTTTGCAGATTTTATCCTAGTCGACTAAGGCCCAGTATTTCCCATGTTTGTGACCGTGCCAGAGGAAATTTCGCTGAATGTTTCTTATGCTCTTAATGACCATTTTTTGTGCTACGAGAACTGAGAACATATAGGCTGGAATAGATTGAAGCACCACCTTTAGAAGGATGATTCTAGCAGGGAGGTTTAGGGATATGGAGATACAAGAACTGAGGTGATTAGAGATTAAGAGGAGAAGGGAATTCCAAGAAATATTCTGAGCAACTGAGTCTGTAAGGGGTAAACCTAGATAATTGGACGAAAGGGAGCAACATGGGATGCCTAGAAGGTGGGAAATGTGTTTTTGAATAGCTAAAGGAGTGTTGAAAAAGAAAAGATGAGATTTATCCAGATTGAAAGTGGTACCAGAGGCCTCACTGAAGTCTGTGAGGATGGTTTGGAGTCGTACGACTTCCTTGGTTGTGGGGGTGTTCAGAAGCATTGTATCATCTACAAATTGACTATGGGAAGTTGTTGGATAGAGACCATGGATTGGGAGCCCTTGTAGTGTGCCATTAGAGATCAAGGATGATAACTAGAGTCCTAACCCTTCAGCCATAATGACAAAGAGGAAATGGGAGAGTGGGTCCCCTTGGCGTATGCCTCAAGAAGGAGAAAAGGGATTTGAGGGTGTTAGCGATAAAAAAATGCACTAGCACTTTTGAAAGAATGATGCCTAATCTTGTAGGGAACATTTGAATAGCTTCTCGGGCTCCAAATGTAGATTTGAAAGCACCATTGGAAATCTTAGAATTTGCAGATGTCGATCGACTATTCAAGCATGCAAAACAGACTCTCCATGACTGAGAAATTTGATTTTGAAAAAATCTGTGCTTTCACGAGCTAACCCGTCTTGAATTTTGCTAGTTAGCTGGTGAAAGCTCCGCCTTTTACCAGCTAAGGAGCGGATTTTCGGGTAAATTAGCTGGTGAAAGCCTGTCACGGCCAAAATAACCAAATTTTTGCCCAGATCGGGATTTTTTGAGTTTGAATGGTTTGAAACCACTTCAAATGGACAAATGTTGAATTATCAAGTCTAATTCAAAGGCTAGTTTTGAGGGATAAGGTCAAAAAGAGGTTTTTGAACTACATTTGGCATCTTTTTCAAAGGTAGAATATCAGGGTTTTTGTACACTTCACCAAATTCGAATTTTATCTTTGGAGGACCAAATCAAACAGCCTTGGGAGGCTAAAACTGCACTTCATCAGCAATCTATTCCTCTTAGATATGGATTGACCTCATCTTGAGGATCTCTTCCTAGCTTTTTTGTAAATATAGTTTACTTTATGTTTTTAGAATATCAAATCCATTGCTTTGGGATCTGAGAACTGTGATGTAAAGCTATAAAGCTACAGACTTAATACAGACACAGGGTTCAATCCTGGATACACTTTGGTTATGTACTTTGACTCTGTTTTTGTTATAAGAATCACACTTTTCTTTGGTCATTATATATCAGTCTGTCCACATTTTCCATTACTCTATATTTAATTCTATTTAGTTCAGTTGTTCAAAACTGTCATCTTCTGATATAGCTCATGGATATGAATTATATCTTCTTTATATTCTTGTATAAACCTACAGATCTGTACTTGGTTATCTTGAATGTTTTCTTCATACCTTTATTATTTACTGTAACTGATATCTAGTTTCTCGAAGCACTGGTTTATTTAGAGGCATGACATGTTGTCTTTTTGCTAATCCTTCTCAGTTATCCCATTGTTCCAAACACTTGATTATTAGTGATTTCTTAAGTTACCAAGCATCCTTAGCCTACAACCCTAAGGGGTTTCTTAGAGTGATAACAAATTGGTGTCGTTGCCGGGGAGAGGAGATCGAAGCTCATCTTCCTTGGGAGACGACATAGATCCATCTTTGATGATAGACAAAGCCTTGAAATCAATTGGTTGTAATAATCTATCTGGCGACTCCATGAAGGACGAATCTATTGGCGACTCCATTGGTATGACATGAACATAATTGTAGCAAAGAGGTATGACTTCTGTGATTTTTCAAAGATTGTTGGTTCCCCTAATCTAGTACCTACTAGAGATGAATGGGAAATAAGTATTCCCAGATTTCGAGGAGAAGAGTGGGAAGTGCCAGCTGAATTTTTGTTAGATTTTCATGACTTTATTCACCGACTTGAAATTGTACATGAGGATGTTCAGATCAAGCTCTTTGAGTTTTCTTTAGAGGGGATCACTCATGATTGGTGTCGGTCACTTCCGGTTGCCAGTATCAGCTCTTTGGTAGATTTTCATGCTACCTTTCATTTGTTTTGCAAAGAAATATTTTTAGCTGATCTTTTATTTCCTGAATGTTGTTATGAATTTCTTTTATTGACTAAAGATTCAAATAGTCATGAAGAGTATAATGTTCTAGGGGATACCTCTCATTGTGATCGAGACATTGATGACCTTCACGATGGTGTCCATAGTATAGATGTTTTTGACACTGTACCAAATGAATTTACTATCTTAAATGGCCATGAATATCAGATTGTCCCATTTGAAAAATTGAAAAATGATAAACAGATTTTTACTTTAGCATGTGACATAATTGAATCTGTAGCAAATACGGAGAACAATCTTCAGCTTTTAGAGTTACAGACAAAGGGAAATTGCAGCATACATGAAAAGGAAGATGATGAGTAGAAAGGTCTAGATCAACAATACATCATGCAGGTTTCTTTGATTGAGGTTGAGCAGTTTACAGTTGACATGGAGATCGATGAAAGCCATCGATAGCAGCATGTCAATCTTCGGTTGGAACAGCTGCTTAAAGAGGTATTCCTTGACGTTTTTTATGACCCTATCGCCGATTATTTGGAATCTATGAACAACATAAATGTCAAAATATTTCTTTCAGAAGAAGGATGGTTCTGTCATCCTTTTAAAATGCATTTCTGCATTTTAGGCATTCCTTTACTTTTCAGGTCCAGATCAAGGAGGTTATCAGTAAATCATTTCCTGACATGGATTCATTGGAAGCATGAATTCACTTAATAAGAGCCAGTACATTTGGTTAAGAAGTAGGAGTAGGCAAGAAAATAAGCTCCCCATACGAGCAGTCAGATCCTTTCAGTTATTGGTTGTTGAATAAACAGGCATTCTACAGGCAGGCTTCAAGTTTTCAGGCTACAGGTTTGCAGGGGATTAGTTCTAAAGGCCAAATGACTCCAAATTCTTCATGCAGCTCCATTTGATCTCTCTTGCCCAAAATCCTTTGGGTGCTCCAAAATGTCTTCGGCGTTATCTGCAATACAAAGTAAAAAAAATAAAAATAAAATGTTATTCATTTTAACCCTAGCCTTTGCTTTTATAATTAAAAAATCTCATCAAAAAAGAAATGTGAACTTTTAAATATTCTAACCCTAAGCCTTTGTACCAAATTCTATTGTGGGAGTTTCTAAAGCCAAACCAGGCCTCGGGCTTTATGGTTTTTATTAAAGTTTGGGGAACCCACAGGCCCAAAGCCATGAGCCAAGCCACAGGTCTAATTCACGAAGAAGATCCACTGACAGATGTCTTCAGGAAGCTACCCATAATAATTTCATGTGATTTCAATCTGTCTGTGTTATTTGAGCCAGGTGCACATAATTTTGCAAGTGTCCATATCTACAGGTCCAGTTACAAATTTGAAGTTCACAAGCCGAATTTACATGCCACGCAGCAAATTAAAGCCACATTCAAATGCTTAGATCCATATTTGAGGTTCTCCAAGCTTCTTATCAGCAGATCAAAACACAGGTGTCGAGACAATGGTCTAAAAGAACTCACAACTCGCACCATGATTACTAAGGTTTCTCTTTAGCACTGAGGGGCCATAAAATTATGCATGGCATTCTTCATATTCAGAGTTATATGGTGTTTTGGTCTTTCCTATTTATCCTCCATACATCTCTATCCTTCATATCACCTTTCTGTGTCTCTTAGTACATCTCCATGACCATCGATTATGTCCTTACATACTTAAAACGTGTTTCACAAAATCATTCTCCAAATAAAACACATAATGCAAAACGATTTCCATGTGTATTGCGTAGGTGGTCTAAGGATGAAGGTAGCTAATTAGCCCAATTTCTAGTTTTCCAGGTATAAGAGCTGGCAAATAATGGAGTGTATATCCCAGATTTTCAGGCACATAATCAGTGGTAATTGAAATGGCTAGAGACACCTGTCAGTTACTAGAAATACAATGTCATTCAAAGCTTGTTGCTCGTCGTATTCAACGCCCAAAGAAAGATGGAAAAGGTGACGGGTCAGATGATAATGGAGAAGTTGCAGCAAATTTAGACTCACAAACATGATTAGAATCTCCGTTACTATGGTTGCGGGCAGATCCCGAGATGGAGTACTTGGCAGATATACAAATACACCAACCTGTGCAGATGTGGATAAGGAGAAAGATGTTGTTGCACAACTAAAAGCAATTGCAACGTTGTGTAGTTTTCTGCGAATGTCATTTTCAATTGTTAATGCTTTGAACAGTTGCCTTATTGATCCAAAGGTGTTCTAGAGAGTGAAGATTGAATCAACATTTTCTTTAGCAAAAACAACTACATAGGAAATTGAGTCTTAGAAAATACCTCTTCATTGCTTCACCGAGGAGGCACATTTATTGGTATTATGTCAGATGCAAATGTAATTTTCAAAAAGCTATGCGAAGCTGAGGGTCGACAACTAGGTCATGTGTCATTTGCAGAGTTGGAATCTGTGTTGAATCTTCAGAAGAAACTCTGTGAAGAACAAGGGTTATCTGAATTATGAATACCAGATATCCTCTTGAAAAAAAATCTCGATGTCAGGACAAGACAACTCCTTCCAGTTTGTGCAATTATAGGGGGTATCCTTGGTCAGGAAGAAATGAAGGCAATGTCTTGTAAAGGCGATCTAATTAAGAATTATTTCTTCTTTGATGTATTTAGAGAGGGATGGGTCTATTCATTTGATGCAAGATCTATCTGAGGCAATGGCAATCTTTTATGGTTGATGGTTTGGCATGTTGTAGAGATTATTGCCCAGTTTGGTGTTGTCTTCCTTATTTTCACCCTAGTTGGGCTGGTCTCATGCATTTAATTAAATTCTATAAAAGTCGGTGTTTTGATCCAGATATTGGACTTCCAAGGCCAAACGACTATCATGATTTTTCTGAGTACTTTATTCTTGAGGAATTTCCAAGTGCAATTGCTATGGTGAGGGGCAGAGATGGGAAAAGTCCATCAGAAGCTATTAATTTTATTTTGCAATTGTTAAAGTACAATGACAATAGTGGAAATTCTTACTCAGATGTATATTGGCTGACAGCACTTGTGGACTCAATAGGCAAGATTTAATTTGGGCAACAGTTTCGACATCTTGTAAACAACCACATTTTGCATGGCCGAACTATGATGATTTCAATGAGTATTTTTGGTCCCGTAATTGTTTTGAGCTAGGTTGGCCATGGCACAAGGATGCACCATTTTTCTTTAAACCTAAAAAAGGAGTTAAGGCTTCAAGGGACAGTCACCGAAAAAGGATTTAAGGCTTCAAGTGACAGTCACCGAATTGGTAAAACCTACTTTGTGAAACACTAGATATTCTTCCACTCGTATCATAGCTTTCATCTCTTATGGATCTTCTTGGCTATGATGTTTCAGGGTTTGACCATCATAGTTTTCAATGATGGGAAGATTAATCAGAGTGTGATAAAAGTAATGTTTGTTGTTGGAATACTCGCTTCAGGTGCCTATATGACTTGGGATTTGGCCGAGTCAAGCGAGCCCTTCATTACTTCTGTCATCAATGGTTCTGATTTTGTGCCTACATTCTCAGCTACTTCTGTGGATGATTTACATGTTGAAGTCACAACATCAGCATGGGTAAATGATTTTAGGGAACAGATTGAATAAACAAGGTTTCTTAGTACAATTTGTCATTCTGCGAAAGCATTAGGATCTTGGTTACCGTCAATTGCTAAAGCTAGCAGGGCTAGAGTTGCAAGGGCTAGTGCAATCTGGTGTCCAATTTCAAATAACACTCAGGTTGTTATGAGACAAGCACAAACTATGGCACAAGTTTTTGTTTTCACCAGGCCATCTCTTGGACTTTCAGGATGGTCATGCATGGGTGCTTGTCGTCGTACAGTATCCACAACAACATCATCATCACCAACAAAAGGTGAATTGAAGGCTCTCATGAGTGAAAGCAGTGATGGTGCCAAATCTTCTATTATGCACTTTAGTGATATAAAAACAATGAAAAGTGCAACATCATCATAATCTAGTGTGGAAGGCAATATAAATTCAACATGGGGTAGAGGATCAGATATTTCATATTCTACTTTCTCCGGTGAAGAATATATAGACCATGAACTCGATGGAGAGGAAGAAAAGGACCTAATTACCTCTGAATCCATTATTGATCATTCAATTGAGGAAGATATAAGAAAGGATTATTTATGGCATCAATTTGAGAAAGAACTAAAGAGGATCAACAAGAGCGTGAAGAAGAGGTTGCAGTGGCAAAATAAATTATAAAAGATGAGGAGAATGTTGTTGCTATGGCTAATGAAATTGTTGGCCATGGTAGTACAGACATGCCGCTTATTTTATCTGACAGTGGCTCAAGAATGATAGGTTGTTGTAAATTTGCAGGGAGATAAATCAAAAGAACACTGAGTTTTTGGTGAACAACAATTTTGAATATGAAAGGTTTCTTTTGGCCAAAGAAAGAGCTTTCACCAATGCAAAGAGAAAAATTATAACCAGTTAGCTGGTGAAAGGTGGAGCTTTCACCAGCTAACTAGTAGATCGTAAGGTGAAGCTGCTGAAAAACAAAAAGTCAAAGACCTCAAGCTTCCTGCAATACTCTCATTTCAAGGTTGAAGTTATCCTGGAATTTTCAAAACCATGATTACATATTTCACCATCCTGCCTATGTTCAACACTTTTCTTCTTAATGAAGAGATTTCCACAACAGATGCCATGTCAGTGTGCAAACAACATTTTCAGGGGAGTTTGAAGCAGACATGCTACAGATAAAGAAGATTGGGAAAGACAACAACAAACTTTGGAAAATAGCCAGATGATCAATTATAAAGGCTGAATGACTCCATACCCAATACTAAAGGCACAGGGTCTGCCAGGTTCTTGGAGACTTCGCAGGGAGGTCTCCATCCTAGTTGGAGCTAGATGTTAGCGATAAAAAATGCACTGGCATTTTTGAAAGAATGATGCCTAATATTGTAGGGAACATTTGACTATCTTCTTGGGCTCCAAATGAAGATTTGAAAGAACCATTGGAAATATTAGGATTTGTAGATGTCGATCGACTATTCAAGCATGCAAAACAGACTCTCCATGACTGAGAAATTTGATTTTGAAAAACTCTGCGCTTTCACCAGATAACCCGTCTTGAATTTTGCTAGTTAGCTGGTGAAAGCTCCGCCTTTTACCAACTAAGGAGTGGATTTTCGGGTAAATTAGCTGGTGAAAGCCTGTCATGGCTAGAATAACCAAATTTTTTCCTAGATCGGGATTTTTTGAGTTTGAATGGTTTGAAACCACTTCAAATGGACAGGTGTTGAATTATCAAGTCTAATTCAAAGGCTAGTTTTGAGGGATAAGGTCAAAAGGAGATTTTTCAACTACATTTGGCATGTTTTTCAAAGGCAGAATATCAGGGTTTTTGTACACTTCACCAAATTCGAATTTTATCTTTGGAGGACCAAATCAAATAGCCTTGGGAGGCTAAAACTGCACTTCATCAACAATCTATTCCTCTTAGATATGGATTGACCTCATCTTGAGGATCTCTTCCTAGTTTTTTGTAAATATAGTTTACTTTATGTTTTTAGAATATCCGATCCATTGTTTTGGGATCTGAAAACTATGATGTAAAGCTATAAAGATACAGAATTAATACAGACACAGGGTTCAATCCTGGATACACTTTGGCTATGTACTTTGACTCTGTTTTTGTTATAAGAATCACAATTTTCTTTGGTCATTATATATCAGTCTGTCCACATTTTCCATTACTTTATATTTAATTCTATTCAGTTCAGTTGTTCAGAATTGTCATCTTCTGATATAGCTCATGGATATGAATTAGATCTTCTTTATACCCTTGTATAACCCTACAGATCTGTACTTGGTTATCTTGAATGTTTTCTTCATACCTTGATTATTTACTGTAACTGATATCTAGTTTCTCGAAGCATTGGTTTATTTAGAGGCATGACATGTTGTCTTTTTGATAAGCCTTCTCAGTTATCCCATTGTTCCAAATACTTGATTATTAGTGATTTCTTAAGTTACCAAGCATCCTTAGCCTACAACCCTAAGGAGTTTCTTGGAGTGATAACAGAGGGAACACCATTTACTAGTATGGAGAAGAAAGCTAAAGAGGTGAGTTTCATGATCCAGGATATCCATTGTTCACTGAATCCAAAGGATGAGAGAAGAGAATGCATATATTTCCAACTGAGTTGATCAAAATCCCTAGAAATATCAATTTTTATAAGCATACTTGGGGTTCATGTGGACTTGAGTGAATGAATCACTTCATGAACTAATATGGCACTATCCATGATGTGTTTCCCTTCAACATATCATAATTGTTCCTCGGAGATGATGAAAGGAAGGATGGGTTTGATCATGAGGGTGATTACCTTTGTGATTATCTTGTATATGACATTGTAGAGTGCTATTGACCAAAATTGCTTTGGTTTGGTGACACGCTCCCCTTTTGGGATCAGGGAGAGGAATGTGGCATTAAGGGTCGAAAGCACCTATCCAGAAGTTCTGGATTCCTCCAAAAGTTGTCAGAGCTCTTCTCTGATCATCGACCAACAATGGTGGAAGAAATCGGTAGTGAAATCGTCTAGAACTAGATCTTTTCCATGGGGAATTTCCTTGATGGCCTAATCGAATTCCTCCTGCAAGATTGATCTCCTTAAAGTGTTGTTCTATTCTGGGGTGATAAGAGCTAGAATATGTTGTGTGACCTTGTGGATGGTGGGCGTTCTACCAACTAGGGATTTTGAGAGAAGCTCTTTGTAGTAGGTAAATAAATCTTCTTCAATGTCTGCATGGTCCAGAAGTGTGTTTCCCTATGAGTCCTCTAGTTTTGTAATACGGTTGATGTAGCATCTGTGTATCATGTAGCGGTGGAAAAAATTGGTATTTTTTTCCCTTCTTTTAACCACTGCACTTGGTAATTTTTCTTCCAAAGGATCTCCTCTTTCTTGTGAGGATCTTCAAGTTGTTTTTTAGGCTTGTTTCCTCCTATAGCAAGGTGTCCGAGTATTCAGAGGCAATGGAATCTTGTTGAATGTCCTCAATTGTTTGTTCAATGGATTTATGTCCTAGGAAGATATCGCCAAAAACATTCTTGTTCCATTCCCGAAGTTGTTGATTGAAATTTTTTAGGCACTGTTGGAATTTGTACATCCAGGTGCCATGCTGGATTTCTACTTGAGCCCACCAGGTGTGGGAAAGCTCCTGGAAGTATGGGTGAGTTAGCCAAAATTTATTAAAGAAAAATTGTTTATATTTTGGATTGGCTATTGTGCCTATGCACAAATGTATTGGCTAATGATCGGAGCCCGTTCTTGGAAGGATGTTGTATTCAATGAGTGGGCCTTCAAGCATTATATTTTCTGAAATTAGAAACCGATCCAGTCTGATGGAAATGTGTTGAACCCCCGCTCACTTGTTGGTCTAGGTGAAGGAACCATTTCTGGTTTCAATATCGATTAAATTGAGATTGTCTATGAGGTGGATGAATTTGGTGGTGTCTTGGTCTAAATGTTTTAGGACCCCACTNATATCCATATTTCTTGTCCTCGTAGTACATTTATGTAATCTAAGTTGTCCATGAAGTAATATTTCTCTTGAGTGAGTTGAGGTCCATAAGCATTGGTGATGACTCCTGATTTGCTTGAACCTATAGCTTGGTAATGTTCTGAGAGTGTACCTGTTGTTGAAAAATCTGGTTCCAGAATGATTGTGGTAGGGTTCCAGAGGATAGATAAACCCCCTGCCAACCCTTTAGAGTCTGTGTAAGTGAAGTTATAGTTCCTCCAACATCTTCTGAATATTTCTTCCACCATATCACCAACACATTTGGTCTCCTGTAGTAGGAGGATGTCTAGATTTTCTACTTTGATATAGTTTTGAAGAATCCTTTGTTTGGATCTTCCATTGAGGCCTTTGATATTCCCTGTTATGATATTCATCATATTTAATTATGAGGGGAGGAGAAATAACCTTCAGTGAGGTGTTGAACTTATCCTGAATTAATCATAAAGTTTCCTACCTCTTTGATTAGTTGTTTGGTCATTTTGTGTCCACATCACTTGCCCTCCTTCTAGTTTCTCTTAGGATATGGATCTAGCTCCAGGTGTATGCATAAGTGGGAGGTGGCTCCTTCTGTGGAGTCAATGAAAAATTTGTGCACCTTTCTGAGTTGCTCCAGTTGAATGGATTGCATTTCCTTTATGTTGAGGGCTTCCTCTAGTTTTTCTAGGTCGATTCCTTCGAGTTCCCTTTCATCGATCTGCATTGTGGTATATCCACCATATTTTTCTGGGTCTTTTCCTAAGAATAGTTGATCTTGGGGATCCTAGTGGAAGATTTTCTCTAAGACTGGGTCCAGAATTTATTTTTCTCTTCCTTTTACTTTGCCTGGATCTGAAGTTATGTGGGGTTTTTCAACTTCCTCTGCTTCTGGAAGATTGTTGAGTGCTTCAAAGGAATTGTTGGTGGGGATATTCTTTCTTCCCATCTAAGTGGTTTTTTTGGGGGGCTATCTTATGTGCCCCTGCACTTGAGTAAATCCATCTTCATTTTTCTCTTATGCTTTTGGTCAGACTAGTTCGTTGAAGGGGCAGTCTCTGGAGAGGTGCCCCTGTTCATGAAATTTTTTTCATCTAAAGGGAATGCGTTCATAATCTATAGTCTGATTCCATTCTTCATCTTGATACTCTATGGTTATGGAGCTTGGTAGGGCTTTTGAGATATTCATGTAAACTCATATTTGTGCATAGGAAGTGTATTTTCTCTGTTTTGTAGCTTTTGAGGATTTGACATACCTTCCTAGTGTGTTTCCAATACCCATTATAATTTATTCAAGCAAGAATTCTTGGGGGAGAGAGAATAGGCATATCCAAATTGGCGTGCAAGCAAAGTCTTCCTTTTCTGGGAAGAAACGGTTGGTCCAAAACCTTAGATACAACCCATCTGAGTTGTATAAGTAAGGACCATTTTCAAAAACTTTGTCTTTATCCTCCAGGTTATAGAAGATGATTGTAAAGAAGCCTTTAGAGGTTAGCTGCAACTCATAATCACCTTTCGGGTCCACTAGTGTTTAATCCATTTCGTGAGGTCTCTTTTTGATGGCCAAATCCCTAGAAATTTTTCGATCAAAGCATGATTCCTCATGAGTTGGGCGTGTTCTCCTACCTTGGCTGATTTTATCACATATTTCAGTGTTGTGGGCGCTTGAGGGATGCATTTTCCTGGTGCCCAATTCCGATATTTCTTTGGATGCGATGATTAAGCTTCCATTTCCATGATTTTATTGGAGCTTTGTTCCTCTTGTAGAAGGTTCTCTCTGAGATGCGATGAGAGTTCAAAGGTTGGCCACCTAGCTCTATGTTCGCCCATTTCATTGGCCGTGAAGTTTCGATAAGAGGGGGTTTTCACCCCCCCTTCTGCGCTCATTCTACGAGTACATGTTCGACAATATCTACGGCTGCAGAAGGGTTCTGATCTAGTCTAATGAAGTTCTAATGCCACAGTGGGGGAGGGGGCATGCAGGCAAATGAAACCCTAACTCCTCATCGGTTTCCCTCTTGAAGTTCTCAATCAGTCCAATTTAGTTAAAATATTATTATTCTCTCTAGTTGCAATTTATATTATATCTCCTCCTAGGTTTAATACAAATTCTCAAACTATCTTCTCAATCAGACTCCTTCAATCTACTATCTCTTTAAATAATTTCTTAACTGATAAAAAATAGGATCGCAGAGAAATAAAATAAAACAAATGTGGAAATAAAACACAAAAGATACACAACACAATAGAGACATAGATATACATGGCTCACCCAGTGTGGGTTACATCCACTAGAGAAATTGCCAGGTCCTTCCTTTTTATTATCCAACAAAATGAAGGGATACAACCTACAACACACCCATTGTAACTTCCTCTTCTTTCTCTCACAATCTCCTCTCTCACAATACAATATTCACAATAAATAAATAGCCACAATACAATTCCCTCATAAAAGAGGGTTTCCTTCTAGGGAAAAAAACCCTAACACAACTTCTATCATTAGATCTGTGAATTTATAATGAACAGTCCAAATTGACTATGAAATTACAATATTTGAATTGCAAAAAAATAAAAATTTCATCCCCCTCATGGTCGGGGGGCATGAATTGTGTATCCTTTAGTTTCTTTGACCTACATATGAGTTAGGAAGATAATCAGGCTCCACAACCAACAATCTCCCATTTGGAGACTGATCACAACAACTCCACTATTGTTATACCTACTGGACTATGATCCACCTTGGACCTGGAAAATTTATCATCTTCACCTTCATGCTTGAAGGTCAACTGAAACTAAGAAGGAACTCAGTTTCTCCCTAGTTACTACCTGTGTTAACATGTCTGCATGATTTTGGCTAGTATGTATCTTTTCCAACTTCAAATATCCATCTTCCAAGAGAGATTGTATGAAATAGTACTTGATTTGTATATTCTTAGTCTTATAATGGAAGGATGAGTTCTTTGCAAGATTAATGGCACTCTTGTTGTCACAATACAACCTGCTATTCTCCTACTTCTTTTCCAATTCCTCCATAAACCTCTATAACCAAATCATTTCATTACTAGCCTCTATAGAAACACCATACTCTGCTTATGTTGTTGAAAGTGCAACAACCTTTTGTAGTTTCGAAATCCATCTTACTGTTGTTCCACCTACAGTAAAACATACCATGTGTTTCTCTTCCTACTATCTTTATCACCTGCCATATCTGAATCAAAATATCCCTATAGAATAACGTCTGAACATCCAAAACATAATGCATGCTTAACAATACCTCTCAAATACCTGAGAATCCACTTTAATGCCTCTCAATGTTCTTTACCTAGATTGCTCATATATCTGCTCACAAATCCCACTGCATGTGCAATATATGGTCTTGTGCAAACCATCGCATACATAAAGATGCCAACTACTGATGAATAAGGGACCATGGACATGTATTCTATCCTCTCCCATGTCTTGGGACACATTTCCTTAGTTAATTTGAAATGGATGGACAAAGGTGTACTAATTGGTTTTGAATTTTTCATTCTAAACCTCTCCAACACCTTCTCTACGTACTCACCTTGAGACAATGTCAATTTATGATTTTTCATGTCTCTCGTTATTCTCATAACATGGATTTTCTTTGCAGCACCGAAATCCTTCATCACAAATGAATTATCTAATTTCTTTTTTAGCACATTTATATCCTGCATATTAGACCCTACAACAAGCATGTCATCTTCATACAATAGCAATATAATATAAATTCCATTTTCTATCCTTTTAAAATAAACACAGTGATCATAATGAGATCTACTATAACCTTGTTATGTCATAAACCTGTCAAACTTCAAATACCATTGCCTTGGAGCTTGCTTTAGGCCATAGAATCTTTTTTTCATCCTGCATACCAAATTTTCCTTCCCTTTGACTTCATACTCCTGTGGTTGCGTATAAATCTCTTCATCCAAATCCCCATGAAGAAAAGTTTTTTTTTACATCTAACTATTCAATATGAAAATATTCTACTGCCACAGACTTAGAATAGTCCTAATTGAATTCATTTTAACAACAAGAAAGAATATTTCATCAAAATCTATACCTTTCTTTTGGGAAAACACATTTACAACAAGTCTAGCCTTGTACTACTTTTTGCCTCCATCTTCTTTCTTCAACTTGTAAAACCATTTATTCTGCAATGCTCTTTTTCCTGCAAGTAACTGAACCAAATTCCAAGTCTATTTATTTACCAAGGAATCTATTTCCTCTTTCATGCCTTGCTCCCACTTCTTTTTAGTGTCTACCCACATTTCCTCTTCATAACTTTGTGGCTCACCATAATTAATTAACAATAAATAATACAATGAAGGAGAGTATCATTCAAGGGGTCTACTTAACCCGATAGATATTCTGACAACACTTGCAGGAATTCGAGGTACTTGTTTCTCCTGTTGTTGTACATTTTTATTTTTTGGTACCTTTAGAATTTCTTTTTCAGTGATCTCATCAGGCACTGTGTATTCTAGTTTTTCTTTTTCTTGTTTCTTTCCCTACAACTGATCTTTGTACATGACCTTCTCATTGAATATGACATCTCTACTCTGTTGGCAGCCAATTCATTTTTTTTAATTGCCCTAAAAAGCTGCCTACACCTATTGTCTTCTAAACGACAAGTCATCGTCGCATTTTTCAACTAGACATTTATTTATTTCTTGCGACAATTGCAATTTGTTTTCGATTCAGTTTTCACAACTGAAAGTGTGAAAATCCCTCCATCATTATTTGGACTGTTATCATCTTCTCATCGATATTCTGGAAGGCACCTACCCTTGGTTTGTTATTAAGTGGCTGGAGTGATCTTTTCAAACTATGTCCATTTCACTTTGATTGCGCAAATTCAATTAATAAGCCACTGAGCATGGAAATTTATTGGTTATTTTTTATCCTATAAGGGTTATGATTGATTTTGGTTTTATATGCTATGATCCTTATTGTTATGAGCTCTTGACTTATCGATTTTATGAGATCTTTTGTTGCAATGTTCTAAAAACTTTGAATTTAAACATTTGACTATGCAACAAGCGCATTGGTAATATTATAAGTTTGATTTGATATGGAATGGCAATGGTTTGAGGTTTTACAAAGGCGCATTGATTAAACTTTTGGATTTCGATTTTATAGTTTGAATCGTTTCTTGGTGCATTGATTTGTGGGTTTGATTTTACATTGAACGATCATGGTTTCAAACTATACATTGGCACATTGATATAATTGTCCACCGTTTAAACCTTGGGTTGGCCGAATAATGTTAATATTGGTT
>ML785846.1:475794-497947 GCA_009831015.1 Picea engelmannii | reverse complement strand
TTCATAGAAGACCTTAGAGCGGCCAACGGAGCCGTTAAACTCGTCAGGGTGGTCCATTCCAAACGGCTTGGGTTATTTAGACAACCCCGAACTGGTTCCACTCTCCCAGTTGACGGACGGTCAATTTTGCCCGTCAACAAATGGCGCTAGAAGGAGGGCCAGAGATTAATTAATAGCACGAGGCGGTCACAAGACTCCTCCCCCATCTAATCGCACACCTATAGTGACTAGAAGCCGTTCACAAGATAATATCCCCCCTCAAACAACAACTACTTCAACCGAAGATCCACAGATCACAGTTGAGCCAACAACCCCTAATCCTACAGGTGGTGATCCTCAAGAGATCGTTCGTCAATCTCTTATCAGAACACATAGTGCCTTAACAAGTCTTAGGCGACCAAACCACCCGTGGGGTCAACCTTTAGACTTCTCTGACATCAGAGAACAGTTAGGTGACATAAACATCACTACTCCCTTGTGGTCCCCAGTCCCCTACTTGAAAAAACAAGTGTATCATGAATATGAGGAAGGAGGGACAATCCATCTCCTAAAGTTACCATGCCAAAAAACGCAACCTATCATGAATATTGAGGAAGGAGGAACATTACCTTCCCCACCTACACGACACGTTCTTCATAAATAAAATGATTTGGAATTGCACAACTTTTTGGTTGGTTACGTGTCACATACTCCACTTGTAACTTGTTCCATATCAAATTTCCATTTTAGATTTGCAACTTGCACGTAAAGACAAACTTTGTTTGTGTGATATTTGTTTCCGAAGTCACTTTTTAGTACAACAAATTGCAAAAGTAAAAACACGATTCATTCATATACTTAATGTAACTTTTAAAATCCACATTGCCTCACAATTGCTTATCTCGTAATCATCAATACTTAATACTAATTCAAAAGTTATTTTATTTTATAAACTAAAAAGTAAAGTAAAAACATGGTTGAATGCAAACTAAAAAGTAAAGTTAATACTAACCATCTTATTTTATAAGATGGTTGAATGCAAAAGTAAAAACATGATTTATTCATATACTTAATGTAACTTTTAAAATCCACATTGCCTCACAATGACCTATTTCGTAATCAACAATACTTAATACTAATTTAAAAATTATTTTATTTTATAAACCAATAATATGGTTGTGGATTCATAGTAACATGAGGAAGAGAGTGTAGTAGTTTTGAAGTAAGAGCGAAACTAGGGCTCATTAGAAAACCCACTTAGGTGCGCTAAGGAAACCCACTTGGGGGCCATAAATAACCAAATAGAAGCCCTTAAGTATCCATATGTAGATCCCCTTAAACAATCTACATATGCACCATAAGGTGGCTAGTGTGGGCACCTTGAGGAGATCCCTTAGCTTTCCTTCCAATGAACTGTCAACTTGTCCTTCCAAAGTAGCAACTTACCTTTATAGAGTCTCTAAAAAAGATGCCTTGCTACACATAGGATTTCCTAACCAACCATTAAACCTTTCATTAATAACTTCTTCCTGGAAGAAGAAGATAGAAAAGAGAAAACAATCATTAAATTTTTTGATGAGAGATTTTTCTGGTGTGGAAACATTTAGTAATAAAAATGTAATGGTTAATTTCTTGAATGATTATTTTTTTCTTACAAATAGATTGAGAAGAAACACATTAATTTAATTTAGAAGAAGCTATGCTTACATAAAATATAGAAATGGAGGCAACTATTAACCTAGGCAAGTAAATATGAATCATCCCTTAAACAATAACATTGGTTGTGTCAAATCTTTCTTCTCCTTCCATGGTTGGAAATCCTTTGTGTGAGAACTCTATTGTAGAGAATGAAATCCTTCTTAAATAAAAATGAATACTCTAATATTCCATTAGGTTTTAAAATAAGGAGTGTTTTTTTTTTAAATTTGAATTATCCAATCCCGTTTTGTTCTATACAAAAATTGTACAAAGTTGAAGACCTAGGGTATTTAAATGTAGTATCCCTTCCAACATTATCTTAATTATGAACGCTAAATACATTTATGCTATGAAATAAAGCTCTATTTTTTATTATTGTTTTTGTATATGTATATGCATGTTTAGTGACTCTTATGCAATGCATATAATTTTGTTTAAACTTCTCATTCACTTTATCAATGAGACAAAATGCAAGATTCTCTCCATAAAAATTTCTTTACAATATATCTTTAATTTTTACCATTTTTTCTTATTAAAGCAAAGTAGTCATTCATAGTCAATTCAAAATTTCAATCTAGAAATTGCAAGCAACTCGAAGAATATAATAGACATGCAATTTAATTTATATATATATATATAGTATTATCTTATGCCATAAAAAAACAACACTTGCCAAAGACTACAGAAACTTTAGGAAACTTTCCAATATATAAGTTCTACTGACTTGTTCGTGTGATGCCCTAGAGAACCCGCTCTGAGGTGTCTGATTTTCCCTGTGTTGTCTCTTATAAATGTGCCAAAACCTGCCAGTCTAGGATTGCCTTTAGAGGCCCCGTCAAAGTTTATCTTCCAGAATCCAGGGGGAGGACATCTCCAACTAGAGGGGCTACAAGAAATAGGGGTTGGGGGAACATAAAAAGAGAGAGAGGCCTTGGATGTTATCTTCTTTCAAGAAGAGAAGATGAGGGATTCTGGTGGTTCATTAGGAATGTCTTTAGGGATCCAGGATTGAATTTGAATATTTTCCCAAATGCTCTCCACAATTCGGGTCGAGGTTGTGGAGGGAGTGGAGATCTAGGAGTAGAAGATGTGTCGGTTTCTTTATTTCCAGAGCTGCCAAACTATGAAACCTAGTAGGAGTTGCCATATCCTATTGAGGAGTGGGATTTTGAAATCTCCCGAGCCCCAATTTATAATAGTACCGATGACACTTGTTCTATCTCTTTTGGTTTTCCTCATGATGACCACATCTTGATCCCAGATCATATTGCTATTGGGGCATTGATTAAAGATGTGCTCCATTGTTTCTTCCTGTTGTTGGCATAAGTGTCAAATTGAGGGTCCAATGAAACCTCACTTTTTGAGGTTATCCCAAGTTAGGAGTCAATTTTGGACCAAGAGCCAGAGAAAGGTGGAAACCTTTGGCCAGAGTTTGGTTTTCCATATTGTGTGCCAAATGTGATCTTTTTTCTATTGATGAAAGTTCTCTTGAAGTTGATAGGCTTCCTTAATTGTGAACATATCAATAGGGGAGTACCCCCAGTGAAGAATGTCCTTTTCTTCACTAATTCAAATCTTCCTATTTCCCACTGTTTCTTTCCAAGGTTTCATTTCAAAATTTCCCAGAAGGCTGAGATCCTATGCAAGCATTTTCCAACTACACCAGGGGGGATGATGTGTGTTATTAAACCAGAGGTCTGTAACTTTCATGTACCTAAAATCTGGTAGGTCATTTTGATAGAGATGCATATTCTCTAGTGTTTGCAAGGGAGGTTGTTGTTGCCAAGCATCTATCCAAAATTGGGCGGAGTGACCATTTCGAACTTCCCAAAAAGAATTCTTTTGAATGAGTGGGTTGTTTCTCCAAGCCACATTCCAAATGTTAGAGCCTTGGATCTTTTCTTCAATCCATATGAGTTGTTTTTGTTGTAGCTGGGGGGTATACTTTTTCCTCCATAGTCGTGCCCAAAGTTCTTCTAGGTACTTTAATCAACACCACCATATTTTTGCTCCCATGAAATTTTTGATCTTTCCTGGGTCACAGAGGCCCAATCC
This sequence comes from Picea engelmannii, assembly GCA_009831015.1. NCBI lineage: Eukaryota > Viridiplantae > Streptophyta > Pinopsida > Pinales > Pinaceae > Picea > Picea engelmannii. The sequence goes on along the minus strand of ML785846.1, from coordinate 494,215 downwards.
CCCCAAAGAAGTAGGTTTGCAGATTTTATCCCAATCAACTAAGGCCCATTTTTTCCCCTGTTTGTGACCGTGCCGGAGGAAATTTCGCTGAAGATTTCTTATGCTCTTAATGACCATTTTTTGTGCTATGAGAACTGAGAACATATAGGTTGGAATAGATTGAAGCACCACCTTTAGGAGGATGAGTCTAGCAGGGAGGTTTAGGGATATGAAGATACAAGAACTGAGGTGATTGGAGATTAAGAGGAGAAGGGAATTCCAGGAAATATTCTGAGCAACTGAGTCTGTAAGGGGTAAACCTAGATAATTGGACGAAAGGGAGAAACATGGGATGCCTAGGAGGTGGGATATGTGTTTTTTAATAGCTAAAGGAGTGTTGAAAAAGAAAAGATGAGATTTATCCAGATTGAAAGTGGTACCAGAGGCCTCACTAAAGTCTGCGAGGATGGTTTGGAGTCGTACGAATTCCTTGGTCATGGGGGTGTTCATAAGCATTGTATCATCTACAATTTGACTATGGGAAGTTGTTGAATAGAGACCATGGATTGGGAGCCCTTATAGTGTGCCATTAGAGATCGAGGTTGATAACTAGCGTCCTATCCATTTGGCCATAATGACAAAGAGGAAATGGGAGAGTGGGTCCCCTTGGTGTATGCCTCAAGAAGGAGAAAAAGGCTTTGAGGGAACACCATTTACTAGTATGGAGAAGAAAGCTGAAGAGGTGAGTTTCATGATCCAGGCTATCCAGTCTTCACTGAATCCAAAAGATGAGAGAAGAGAATGCATATATTTCCAGCTGAGTTGATCAAAATCCCAAGAAACATCAAGTTTTATAAGCATACTTGGGGTTCACATGGAATTGAGTGAATGAATCACTTCATGAACCAATATGGCACTATCCATTATGTGTCACCCTTCAACATATCATAATTGTTCCTTGGATATGATGAAATGAAGGATGGGTTTGATCCTGAGGGTGATTACCTTTGTGATTATCTTGTATATGACATTGTAGAGTGCTATTGACCGAAATTTCTTTGGGTTGGTGACACGCTCCTCTTTTGGGATCAAGGTGAGGAAAGTGGCATTAAGGGCCAAAAGAATCTATCCAGAAGCTCTGGATTCCTCCAAAAGTTGCCAGACCTATTCTCTGATCATCGACCAACAATGGTGGAAGAAATCGGTAGTGAAACCGTCTAGACCCAGAGCTTTTCCATGGGGAATTTCCTTGATGGCCTGATCGAATTCCTCCTGCAAGATCGGTCTCATTAAAGTGTTGTTCTCTTATGGGGTGATAAGGGCTAGAATATGTTGCGTGACCTTGTGGATGGTGGGCATTCTGTCAATTGGGGGTTCTGAGAGTAGCTCTTTGTAGTAGGTAACTAAATCTTCTTCAATGTATACATGGTCCAGAAGTGTGTTTCCCTATGAGTCCTCTAGTTTTGTAATACGGTTGATGTAGCATCTGTGTATCATGGAGCGGTGGAAAAAATTGGTATTTTTTCCCCTTCTTTTAACCACTGCACTTGGTAATTTTTCTTCCAAAGGATCTCCTCCTTCTTGTGAGGATCTTCAAGTTGTTTCTTCAGGGTTGTTTCCTTCTGTAGCAAGGCATCCGAGTATTCATAGGAAATGGAATCTCGTTGAATGTCCTCAAGTCTTTGTTCAAGGGATTTCTGTGCTAGGAAGATATCGCCAAAAAAGTTCTTGTTCCATTCCTGAAGTTGTTGATTGAAATGTTTTAGGCACTGTTGGAATTTGTACATCCAGGTGCCATGCTCGATTTTTTCTTGATCCCACCAGGTGCGGGAAATCTCCTGGAAGTATGGGTGAGAAGCCAAAATTTCTCAAAGAAAAATTGTTTATATTTTGGAGTGGCTATTGTGCCTATGCACAGATGTACTGGCTAATGATCGGAGCTCGTTCTTGGAAGGATGTTGTATTCAATGAGTGTGCCTTCAAGCATTATATTTTCTGAAATTAGAAACCGATCCAGTCTGATGGAAATGTGTTGAACCCCCGCTCACTTGTTGGTCTAGGTGAAGGAACCATTTCTGGTTTCAATATTGATTAAATTGAGATTATCTATGAGGTGGATGAATTTGGTGGTGTCTTGGTCTAAATGTTTCAAGACCCCACTTTTTTCCTATAAGGTGAGGATCATGTTGAAATCCCCCCCCCAATATCCATCTTTCTTGTCCTCGTAGTACATTTATGTAATTTAAGTTGTCCAGGAAGCAATCTTTCTCTTGAGTGAGCTGAGGTCCATAAGCATTGGTGATGACTCCTGATTTTCTTGAACCTATATCTCGGTAATGTGTTGAGAGCGTACCTGTTGTTGAAAAATCTGGTTCCAGAATGATTGTAGTAGGGTTCCAAAGGATAGCTAAACCCCCTACCAACCCTTTGGAGTCTATGTAAGTGAAGTTACAGTTCCTCCAACATCTTCTAAATATTTATTCCACCATATCACCAACACATTTGGTCTCCTATAGTAGGAGGATGTCTAGATTTTCTGCTTTGATACAGTTTTGAAGAATCCTTTGTTTGGATATTCCATTGAGGCCTCTGATATTCCCTGTTATGATCTTCATCATATTTAATTATGAGGGGAGGATAAATAACCTTCAGTGAGGTGTTGAACTTATCCTGAATTAATCATAAAGTTGCCTACCTCTTTGATTAATTGTTGGGTCGTTTTGCGTCCATGTTGCTTTCCCTCCTTCTGGTTTCTCTTAGGATCTGGATCTAGCTCTAGGTGTATGCATCAGTGGGAGGTGGCTCCCGCTGTGGAGTCAATGAAAAATTTGTGCACCTTTCCGAGTTGCTCCAGTTGAATGGATTGCAGTTCCTTTATGTTGAGGGCTTCCTCTAGTTTTTCTAAGTCGATGACATCAAGTTCCCTTTCATTGATCTGCATTGTGGTATATCCACCATATTTTTCTGGGTCTTTACCTAAGAATAGTTGATCTTGGGGATCTTGGTGGAATATTTTCTCTAAGACTGGGTCCATAGTTTATTTTTCTCTTCCTTTTACTTTGCTTGGATCTGAAGTTATGTGGGGTTTTTCAAATTCCTCTACTTCCAGAAGATTGTTAAGTGATTCAAAGGTATTTTTGGTGGGGATATTCTTTCTTCCTATCTAAGTGGTTTTTTTGGGGGGTTGTCTTATGTGCCCCTGTACTTGAGTAAATCCATCTTCATTTTTCTCTTATGCTTTTGGTCAGACTAGTGCGTTGAGGGGGCAGTCTCTGAAGAGGTGCCCTTGTTCATGAATTTTTTGTCATATGAAGGGAATGTGTTCATAATCTATAGTCTGATTCCATTCTTCATCTTGATACTCTATGGTTACGGAGCCTGGTAGGGCTTTTGAGATATTCATGTAAAATCATATTCGTTCATAGGAAGTGTATTTTCTTTGTTTTGTAGCTTTTGAGGATTTGACATACCTTCCTAGTGTGTTTCCAATACCCATTAGAATTTATTCAAGCAAGAATTCTTGGGGGAGAGAGTATAGGCATATCCAAATTGGCGTGCAAGAAAAGTATGACTTTTCTAGGAAGAAACGATCGGTCCAAAACCTTAGATACAACCCATATGAGTTGTATAAGTAAGAACCATTTTCAAAAGCTTTGTCTTTATCCTGCAGGTTATAGAAGATGATTGTGAAGAAGCCTTTAGAGCTTAGCTGCAACTCATAATCACCTTTTGAGTTCCACTAGTGTTTAATCCATTTTGTGAGGTCTCTTTTTGATGGCCAAATCCCTATAAATTTTTTGATCAAAGCATGATTCCTCATGAGTTGGGCATGTTCTCCTACCTTGGATGATTTCATCACATATTCCAGTGTTGTGGGCGCTTGAGGGATGCATTTTCTTGGTGCCCAGTTCCGATATTTCTTTGGATGCGACGATTCAACTTCCATTTCCATGATTTTCTCGGAGCTTTGTTCCTCTTGTAGCAGGTTCTCTCTGAGATGCAATGAGATTTCAAAGGTTGGTCACTTGGCTCTATGTTCACCTATTTCATTGGCCATGAAGTTTCGGTAAGAGGGGGTTTTCACCCCCCCTTCTGCACTCATTCTGCGAGTACATGTTCAACAGTATCTACGACTGCAGAAGGGTGTTGATCTAGTATAATGAAGGTCTAATGCCACAGTGGGGGAGGGGGCATGCAGGAAGATGAAACCCTAACTCCTCATCGGTTTCCCTCTTGAAGTTCTCAATTATTCCAATTTAGTTAAAATATTATTATGCTCTCTAGTTGCAATTTATATTCTATCTCCTCCTAGGTTTAATACAAATTCTCAAACTATCTTCTCAATCAGACTCCTTCAATCTACTGTCTCTTTAAATAATTTCTTAACTGATAGAAAAATAGGATCGTAGAGAAATAAAATGAAACAAATGTGGAAATAAAACATAAAAGATACACAATACAATAGAGACACAGATATACATGGCTCACCCAGTGTGGGTTACATCCACTAGAGAAATTGTCAGGTCCTTCCTTTTTATTATCCAACAAAATGAAGGGATATAAACTACAACACGCCCATTGTAACTTCCTCTTCTTTCTCTCACAATACAATATTCACAATAAATGAATAGCCACAATACAATTCCATCATAAAAGAGGGTTTCCTTCTAGGGAAAAAAACCCTAACACAACTTCTATCATCAGATCTATGAACTTATAATGAATGGTCCAAATTGACTACGAAATTACAATATTTGAATTGCAAAAAAACAAAAATTTCATCCCCCTCATGGCCGGGGGGCATTAATTGTGTATCCTCTAGTTTCTTTGACCTACATATGAGTTAGGAAGATAATCAGGCTCCACAACCAACAATCTCCCATTTGGAGACTGATCACAACAACTCCACTGTTGTTATACCTACTGGACTATGATCCACCTTGGACCTGGAAAATTTATCATCTTCACCTTCATGCTTGAAGGTCAAATGAAACTGAGAAGGAACTCAGTTTCTCCCTAGTTACTATCTATGTTAACATGTCTGCAATATTCTGGCTATAATGTATCTTTTCCAATTTCAAATATCCATCTTCCAAGAGAGATCGTATGAAATAGTACTTGATTTGTATATGCTTAGTGTTAGAATGGAAGGATGAGTTCTTTGCAAGATGAATGGCACTCTCGTTGTCACAATACAACCTGCTATTCTCCTACTTCTTTCCCAATTCCTCCATCAACCTCTATAACCAAATCATTTCGTTACTAGCCTCTATAGAAACAACATACTTTGCTTATGTTGTTGAAAATGCAACAACCTTTTTTAGTTTCGAAATCCATCTTATTGTTATTCCACCTACAGTAAAAACATACCATGTGGTGCTCTTCCTGCTATCTTTATCACCTGCCATATCTGAATCAAAATATCCCTGTAGAATAATGTCTGAACATCCAAAACATAATGCATGAGTAACAATACCTCTCAAATACCTGAGAATCCACTTTAATGCCTCTCAATGTTCTTTACCTAGATTTTTCATATACCTTCTCACAAATCCCATTGCATGTGCAATATATGGTCTTGTGCAAACCATCGCATACATAAAGATGACAACTACTGATGAATAAGGGACCCTGGACATGTATTTTATCCTCTCTCATGTCTTGGGACACATTTCCTTAGTTAGTTTGAAATGGATGGCCAAAGGTGTACTAATTGGTTTTGCATTTTTCATTCTAAACCTCTCCCACACCTTCTCTATGTACTCACCTTGAGACAATGTCAATTTGTGATTTTTCATGTCTCTCGTTATTCTCATACCATGGATTTTCTTTGCATCACCGAAATCCTTCATCACAAATGAATTATCTAATTTCTTTTTGATAATATTTATATCCTGCATATTAGACCCTGCAACAAGCATGTCATCTGCATACAATAGCAATATAATATAACTTCCATTTTCTATCCTTTTAAAATAAACACAGTGATCATAATGAGATCTACTATAAACTTGTTATGTCATAAACCTGCCAAAATTCAAATACCATTTCCTTGGAGCTTTCTTTAGGCCATACAATCTCTTTTTCATCCTGGATACCAAATTTTCCTCCCCTTTGACTTCATGCTCCTGTGGTTGTTGCATATAAATCTCTTCATCCAAATCCCCATGAAGAAAAGTTTTTTTTACATCTAAATATTCAATATGAAAATATTCTACTGCCACAGACTTAAAATAGTCCTAATTGAATTCATTTTAACAACAAGAGAGAATATTTCATCAAAATCTATACCTTGATTTTGGGAAAACCCATTTACAACAAGTCTAGCCTTGTACTGCTTTTTGCCTCCATCTTCTTCCTTCAACTTGTAAACCCATTTATTCTGTAATGCTCTTTTTCCTGCAGGTAACTGAACCAAATCCCAAGTCTATTTATTTACCAAGGAATCCATTTCCTCTTTCATGCCTTGCTCCCACTTCTTTTTAGTGTCTACCCACATTTCCTCTTCATAACTTTCTGGCTCACCGAAATCAATTAACAATAAATAATACAATGAAGGAGAGTATCGTTCAAGGGGTCTACTTAACCCGATAGATATTCTGACAACACTTGCAAGAGTTTGAGGTACTTGTTTCTCCCGTTTTTGTACATTTTTATTTTCTAGTACCTTTAGAATTTCTTTTTCAATGATCTCATCACGCACTGTGTATTCTAGTTTTTTCTTTTTCTTGCTTCTTTCCCTGCAACTAATCTTTGTACATGACCTTCTCATTGAATATGACATCTCTACTCGTAATGATTTTGTGATTTTAATAATTCCATAAGCGATAAACAAAATCATTAACACTGTATCCAATAAAGGTACACTTCTTGGATTTTGCCTCAAGCTTTGTTCTATTTTCTTTATCAATATGGACAAATTCTTCACAATCAAAAGTCTTCAAAACAGAATAGTTTACCTTTTTACTTGTCCATGCCTCCTATGGAATTCCACCATCTAAAGAGCTTGAAGGTCCTCTTTTCACTAAGTAAACAAAATTATCTACAACAACTACACAGAACTTTAAGGGAAACCCAACATCCAATCTCATACTCCTTGCATGCTCCATGATTGTCATGTTCATCCTTTGTGACACACCAATTTCTTGTGGTGCTCTTGGATTTGTATTCTCTCTATGAATACCATGGTATGAAAATTAATCATCAAAATCCTTGTTGCAACATTCACCTCCATTGTCTGATCTGAGACACTTCAACCTTTTTCTTGTCTCATTCTCAACCAAATATTTTCATTTCTTAAAAGTGTCAAAAACATAAGTTTTTTGTCAAATACAATAAACCTAAGATTTTTTAGTTGCATCATCAATAAAAGTAACATAATAACAAGAGACACTAAGGGATGATACCTAAGTTGGTCCCCATACATCTATATGTACAAGCTCTAACCTTTCACTCTTCTTTTCCTTTCCGACTCTGATAAATATGGCTCTCTTCTATTTTCCATAAACACATTTCTCACAAAAATCCAAATCATTTTCTTTAATATCTGGAAAAACAATTATTTTGTGAAGTATATACATACCCTTCTCATTCATGTGTCCAAGCCTATGATTCCACATTGTTGTATCCACTCTTGCAGAAGCTAAAGAGATATAAGAGTTAGTATTACCAATACATAAAAACAATGTAGCTACCTTCTTTCCTTTTGCTATCACCAGTGTTCCTTTGGTGACCTTCCACACCTTATCTGTAAATGTAGATATACATCCTTCACTTTCCAACTACCCTATTGAAATTGTGTTTTTTCATAGATCTGGAACATGTCTTACCTCTTTCAACAACCATTAGTTTCCATTCTTTTGTTTTATGTGTACCTTTCCCATTCCAACAATTTTCCATGGTGGATCATCACCCAAATGAACCTATCCAAAATCACCTTGAACATAATATTGAAAATGTTTCACATGGGGTGTGGCATGAAATGAAGCCCCTGAATCTACTACCCAAGACTCATAAATATTATCTAGAGAAAGAATCAAATAATCTTGTAACACATCACCTGTTACATTTGCTACCTGATTTTTTTCCCGTTGTCCATCTCTTTGTTTCTTTGGAGCTCTGTAGTCTTTCTTCGGATGTCCTTTATTCCCACAATCCCAACACTCTATCTTTCCTACTTTGGATTTGGATCTTCCCTTCCTATAATTCTCACGTTTCCCTTAGCCCTTTCCTCTATCCTTTTGTCTTCCCCTGTTCTCCATGGTCAACGCATTACCTGATGTCTCACATGTGATTTTTCGTCGCATTTCCTCACTAAGGATAACACCAACAACATCATCAAATTTTAGAGTGTTTGAACCAACGACAAAGTTACTTACAGCCATGACCAAGCCATTCCAGCTTTCTAGCAAGGAGCACAGGATTAGAAGCTCCCTAACCTCATCATCAAAGTCCACTTTTACATAACTTAGTTGATTAGTAACTGTATTGAATTCATTTAAATGATCAACAACAGACCCACCTTCTGACATCTTCATATTAAATAATCTCTTCATTAGAAATACCTTATTGGACACCAATTTTTTTTCATATAGTTTATCCAATGCATCCATTAGTTCCTTCGTTGTCTTTTCTTTTGAAATTTTGAAATCCATCGATGCTTCCAGGATCAGTCATATCGTTCCTCATGCCTTTATTTCAATAACCTCCCATTCTTCATCGTTCATGGTCATCGACTTCTTTTCTATTTTGACCAATGGTAGGAATAGATCCTTCTGATATAAATAATCTTCCATTTTCATCTTCCATAACTAGTAGTTTTAGCCATTAAATTTTTCTACCCTAAACTTTCCATCTTCCGCCATTGCTCCCACTCGAACTAGGAGCCCTCTTTTCCTGTGAGTTACCTTTCGCTCTGATACTAGTTGTTAGAAAAATAGGATCGCGGAGCAATAAAATAAAAAAAATGTGGAAATAAAACATAGAAGATACACAATACAATAAATACATAGATATACGTGGTTCAACCAGTGTGGGCTATGTCCACGAGAGAAATTTCTAGGTCCTTCCTTTTTATTATCCAGCAAAATGAAGGGATACAACCTACATCACACCCGCTGTAACTTCCTCTTCTTTATCTCATAGTCTCCTCTCCCAGAATACACTATTTGCAATAAATACACAACCACAATACAATTCCCTCATAAAAGAGGGTTTCCTTCTAGGGAAAAAAACCCTAACATAACTTCTACTATCAGATCTACGACCTTGTAATGAACGGTCTAGATTGACTACGAAATTAAAATATTTGAATTGAAAAAAAAAAAATCAACCCATGAATTGTGTATACTATAGTTTCTTTGATCTTCATATGAGTTAGGAAGATAATCAGGCTCCACAACCTACATTAACATCATCTGCAGAATCAATACCTTGCTTCAAGTATGCTTCTAGAATTTATAGCTCTAATTGTTGATTCCTTACACATGAATAAAATTCATACAAAACCAAATAATGATTAACACCGAAGTCATAGAATATGTAAACATTCTTGAGAGCACCTATATAGGAGGGGAGTATGCACAAAGAGCCATGAGTTTCATTTTAACCAAATATTGTCGAAATGAAAACTGAGCAACCTGGCATTTGAAGCTAGTTTTCCCATTTGGGTTTCTAAGGTAAAATATTTGTGTTTTGTGGTGTGTTTTAATTTTCATGTTCACTGTATTATGGTTTGTGTGTTTGACAATTCAATGTGGCACACTATGCTCATTGTTATAATAAATGAGTTAAGCATTTCAATTCTGAGACTTTGTGATTTGATGATGTTAAAATATATTTGTTGCTGACATTTTGATTAATCGATCCCTTGTTTGCTCAAATCAATGTCTATGATCATCGAGTTAAATGAATGATAATCTGCAATATAAGAATTCACATATATGAATATGTTGATAATTTATTCAGGGTAATTGTGGATTTAGTGCTCATAATTCATCAATATAAATAATTTTGTCCATGTTTTGGTAAAATCCAATAGCCAAAATATGTAGGTCGTCCATCTATGGTGTCAAGAGATTAATGGTGTAACATACCCCCTTTGATCCCCTAATTAAATATCTAATTAATTATGATAATTATTGTTTTACTTCTAGCACATAAAATTCATTATGATGTCATGATGATATGGGCATATAAATGTTGTAAATATTATATCCTTTAGCTAATAAGAAAAATCCTAACAATTGACTGAGGTACAAAAACCTATAGGGACCACGATACCATGAGTGGGTAATAGTGAGGGGGAAATAAGGGGGTCAATATGGCTAAGGATCCCTAGCAACCCTTTCCAAATCCTTTTTTGATTCCAAATTTTATTATGAAAATTATCCTCCATTTACCCTTGATGACTTGACAAGACAATCATTGAATGTGGTTGGTGGAAGGAGAACGTTCCACAATTATGAGAGGCATGGTATAAGTACCTATAGGATGAATGTTCAAATCACCTCTAGAAACTTCACCTTGTATTGGAAATTGTTCCCTGAATTGAAGGGTGAGTGCTAGCGGGGAAATACCCCTATTACTATACTGGGTTGAGGTACAGGCAGAGCACTGATTTCCTTTAAAAGACATTTTTATTCCTAAGATACCCCAAAAATATCTAAACTAAATAACAAGAGAGAGGAAATAAGGTCAATAGGTGTACCTTTGTTCCTTGCGGCTAGTGTAGACCTCTTTCACCCTTACAACTTCCTAGATTGCGAGCCTCCTCCCAAATGTGGCCTGCAAAAAGCTTAGAAAAACAATGTTACAAGATATGCGATCTCTACTTATCAATGTCAATGTTCAAATATAGATATAAATGCATAAATCAAATGAAATCATAAAGACACAATGTATTGGGACAAGAAATAACTCCTTTATTCAATATGAAGATCATAATGATTACAACCTTCTTCGGTGAATGCTCCGCAAACCAAGTCTGGGCTCCTCTATTGTTTATCTAAGTGCATCATTCCCATGCTTTCCTCTCACAACCAATTGATCTCTTGGGAAAAGGGAAAGGGATGTATAAGGAGAAAGGGCTGGAGGGGAATGTTGAGGCCAAATCTTAGAAAGGGATGCAAAACTTGGGCTAAGAAGGGGAAGGGGTTTTGTCAGAGTTTACTTGTTCTCTTGCTTGTTTATGTAAATGGGACTCCAAGACCTCTTTTTATATGAGAAAAAGATGGTTATTCGGTTTGGGGATGGGCTACAATGGGTGAATGGTTGAGAAACCCTCGATATCCCGTAAACTCCACCGAATTCCTTGAAATTATATATTTTTTTCAACTTTTGGAGGTAAACTCAGGTCGTCTAGCATGAAACTCATGTATGTACGTGGGATAACTAGTATGCAACTCACATGTGTATGTGGGATATCAGTTCAGCAGGGCGCACACATGTTCCAATTTTTTTTTTTTAAAAGAAGGATTCTCAGTAGTAATTTGACAAATTGTGTAAGTGAAAAGGCCAATACCATGTATACATAGGTAGGGCATTTTGGAATATAACAAATTCCCCCTAATGTGTGAGGTCGGAAGAGAAATTGATGGTTGAAATACAATACAATATATTTACTAGTGGGAAGGCACAGAGTCGAGTGATACTGAGACCAGAGTTCGGGAGGTGTCATCTACAAAACAATGATAATCTCTCTGAGGCGGGCATACCCATGCTCGGGATGAACTAAGCATGGATGCCAATCAAGTACATTGCAGATATAAAGTGTATCCATGTCATATAAATGTTTATATAAAGTGTAGCCACGAGCAATACACAACGGATCTAGATCTCAAAACCATTTGATGATATTTAAGTACAATATAATATGCATATTCAAGAAGCATTGACGCCTGCGGTTGGAGACGAGGATGTCATAGCTCGAGAAACAACTTCAAGTTCTTCAAAACTTAGGTAGGAGTACAATATGAGTGTAATACTCAATACCCTGAGGTCTTCGACATGTCGTTGGGAAAAGACTGGAGGATCTCGATCATCAGACACAAAACTTCATCGATTTTGAATCCGAACTTGACTGGACTCTCGAGATGGAAAACTCATGAAGGTCAAGAGACAAATTATAAAAAGGCTGACTCAGGCTGCATAAAACTTCCCTTGGACAAAAGCACGACAAAATGATGAGACTCAGGTAGCTGAAATTGACATAAGTATGTGATACAGGAGGCACCACAAACTCTTCATATGTTTGGAAGAGTAACCAAATGGAGGACACATCTCTATGTGACAAGAACAACTTCCTATGTTTGTACTAGATTCCAATACTTGGTGAACAAACGAAAATATGTGCTTTGTCCAAGGGCGACTATCTTGTTGCCGAAAAAAGAGAATGTATATCTCTTCCCCTCTTTTTTGGAATATTTGATTTTTTTGTCTTTTTCAAAATTTTAACGAGTTTGAAAAAGAATAAAAGAATGCTACATTACAAAGGAGGAATGAGTGTCGTGGGAAATCAAACTGGTTCCAAGTGTGTGGACCATATTGATTCTTAGTGCAAGGAGACATGTGCAGCATGAGGACACTCGGGAAAATTCCTCCATGGGTTGAATTGTCAGATTGCAAGGGAAAAAATAGTTGCAAGGCTTGTTTTTAAGGAATGCTTTGAAGGTTTAGTTGATAGCAACATGGAGCCGACATTAGGCCAAAGACACAAGGATGAAACATGTGATGCGATTAAGTATGACACAACAAGACTCCTTCCATGTGAATTTTTATGAGCCCAGAGAAGGTAAGCTCGGTGGTTTTTCATTTTTAGAGAGTCTGAAAAGCCTTAAAAGAAGACTCCAGGGAGTACCTTTTTTGTAACTAGTCTAGTCGGTTTGAAAAAGGGTTAAACTTATACCGAAAGGACGTCTCTTCAAAACCATTTTAATGAGTGTGATTGAGAAAATATCACTTAGTGATCTTTTCAATTTAAAGGAGTCTGAAAAGAGTTTAACTATTGACTCACAACCTTTTTCTAAGTTTAGTCTCCTTAGCCCGAAAAAGTATAAAATATAACTTAGGAGAAATCTCCAGGAAAGACAAGTCTCCCAAGGCGTACCTTTTTCCTAGATAATCTATTGGCTGGAAAAAGGGTTAAACTTATGCCAAATAGATTTTCTTTTTGGACCAATTAATGGATGTGAAAGGAACAAGGTCACTCGAAAATCTTTTCATATTTAGGGAGTCTGAAAAGAGCTTAACTATGGAATCTGAGGGGGTTCCTTTTTTGTAAGTGCTATCAAATGCTAATTTGCATTAATTTTTCCAAAGCATCTTGTCCTTGCGCTATCTTTCCACTTAGATTTTAAAACTTTTTAACCAGCTCCGTCAAGCTCCCATCACCTAAATCCTTCACTCGACTGATCATCCAAAATAGTCATATCCTCCATGAGTAAAAAATTGGCAAATATCCCAAACCTATATCTAGCCTTAATGCTTATCTAAATCCCTCGGTTCCATCACTTCATTAATTTTTACCCCTTATTATCATATTCTCGTTGAAAATTACAAATATTCCTTTTATTAATCTTAAGCACCCTTATCCTATCCGCAAAGTCATGTGATAAGCCTCATATGCCCAAAGTCCTTAGAAAATAGAAAAAAGGGTTATTATTATTAATATAAATATTTTTATATTAAAATATTTATATTAATATTTGATCCAATATTTAATTCATGACCTCGCGTCAAATCATGGGCACGAATCTCAATTTATAATGTGGAAAGGCCAAAGGGTGGATGGAGGGCACACATACATATCGGGCGGAGAATTAGCGCGTAGGTTAATTATGTGAAGGTGGGCCGATATGTAAACCGATGGTTTTTTGTCGGGGAGACATGTCCTTACGTGGTGAATATCGAGGTTAAAAATGGTGTGGAGTAAACCACTCCATCCCAAGCCCGATATAATAAATGAAACCATTGATCATATGGTTTATGTGCGATATATTTTCCAGGAGTGCATTTCAATAATAATTATGGAATTTCCAATAAATGAAATTCTTCCTCACAGTGAAATTGTTTTACAGAGGTAAAATTCAGATTTTACAAATTAAAAAGATTAATGTTTATTTCCATGGAAAAGAATCAAATGGGAAGATGCACGTGAAAGGAATACTTGGAAAAAAATTTGTCCAAAGGTTTTACAGAAGTAAAAGAAGAAAATTAAAAGTATTTTACCAAAGATGGTAACCAAGACATGGTTTTCAAAACCATGGGAAACAAATCAGTCAATGGTTTTCACAATGAAATGGTAAATTGGGAAAAACGAAACATGGTTTCCAAAACCACGGAAAGCAAGCAATAAATGGTTTTAAAAACCACGAGAAGCAAGCAATAAATGGTTTTAAAACCACGGGCATGAATTAAATTATGGAAATTTAATTCTACATGATATAGAAATATTTGGGATTTATTTTTATTCAAATATATTATTCTCAAATATTTAATGAGAATATGGATAAATGGAATTAAATTTAAAATAGTATAAGTGACATTTCAAAGATAATGTGGCAGAGGAAGGAGTTGAAGCGTTAGAGGAATCGACAGTTGGATCATGAAATGTTTTTTCTGAAAACTATCATTTGTAATCATTGTACTCAGTTTTAGAAGCTGGAACATTTTAGTTCAACTATTGTAATCAGTTTCTAACTAAAGGAACTCAAACTTGTATAAATGATAGAGGTTCTGAATGTATTAAGGGTGGGCAGAAGTGCAAGGGCATGGTTCTAGTTGTTCTAAACTCTATTGTAATTTTCTGGAGCTGAATTGAATACATATGCAGAAGCTTTTGAAGTCTCTATGAAAAGATTATAATGGTGGTGATATGAGTTTTGTTTTCTCTCATTGTATGTATTTCAGGTTTTCTTTAATTCCATTTACAATGTCTTCTGTTTAAATTGTATAGTCAAAGGACTAGAATTCATCTTGTGATGCTCTCGGCTGAAGCAATTTAAACTGTGTATTTCTTCCTAACTAATTCAGAATTCATTTCAGTAATGCTCTGATGCAGTTACTTGTTTTCTTCTTCTTCCTACACTCTGCACAATTTCAATTTACAACTCAGATTCATTGCCTCATTTAGCCTTTATCCTCTAGAGAGTTCTACCGGCCAGTCATTGTTTTCATTCACTTTCAGAATTTTGACTCCATAGCCCTAAGCGTCCCTCCTCTTCTTGGCCAACAAATTTATAAAAAAACCCCAAAACAAACTAAATCTATCCATTGATTGCTAAAGAAATTTCAAGTGACACAAGAGACCCCTCTCTGAGTTGAGCAGGCTAGTGCCCAGCTCTAAAGTTGGTTGAAACAATTACCTCTGTCATTTTTCTATCATCCAGACAAAATTTACAGAGTGCTAATAGTAAGTAATCTCCAAGGCCTGAAAAATAGATAAACCAAAACCAAGGAGAATGGCCCTTTTTCGAAAATTTAGTCCCTTAGGCCTGAAAAAGGGTTAAACTTACGCCTGGGAATACTCTCCTAGCGAACTGAAGCTCCTGGGGAATACCTTTATTCATAAAATTAATTGTCGAAACTGAAAAAGGGGTAACTACTGCCAGACAGATGTGCCTTCAAATTTGATTTTGGCGAGCATGAAGGGAAACAAGATCGCTCAAAAATATTTTCAATTTTAGAGAGTCTGAAAAGGGCTTAAAGAAGACTCAGGGGGATTCTTATCTCAAGTAATCCAGATGAGATAAAAAAGAATAAATAAACTCTCGTTGGATGTTTCTTTCAAAATTTAAGTGACCTTGAAAGAAAACAAACTATGCTCTTTAGGGAGTCTCGTGGGTAAATACAAGAATGATGACTAGAAAAAATAATGAGGCTCCAATACATAATCATGGCGGGACTAACAAGGACTCCGAAGCCTATAGATAAAACTCATAGAATGGATGCCAAAATGAAGCAAAGGATATACCTAGTTCATCCATGTAGAGGTAGGCTCTACCACCTAATTATGACACTTCTAAAGCAACTAAGAAGGTTCTGTGTCGCACTTTGGTGGGATTGATCCTATGGCAAAATGAAAAAGTTAACAATATGCAAAATGCAGGGGGTGAAAACCTAACCTATATGCAATAGTTGAAAAAATGATTTTTACCATGGGATGATATAAGTGTAACCCGTCTCAATAAAAACACCAAACTAAAAGAACAAGTTCATCAGAACAACCCAAAGATATTTCAAAAGTGAACTTAAGTAGCCACCAAGTCAAGAAAGCAGGAAAAGGGGACCAAATTAGGGAAAAAGGGTAAACAAAGTCTATAAATGGAGGTGGAAAACTCATTTTTACCATCGCAATTTGGAAAATAACCAAAAAAGTAAAAACCCTCCTCCTCAAAACATGAATTCAAGGAGCTACAGTGGACGAAAAACCCTCACACTTGGACCAAGTAAGTACAAATCAACATCTCCTTCAATTTAAAGCATCTTTTTAAGTTTAATTTCATGTTTGAGAGGAGTGTGCCCTTGTAAAATGGTCGTGTATGTGTGTATGCAGGTTATCCATGCTCAACCTGCATATGTACACAGGCAAGGTAATACTTAGCCCATGTACATACGTGACTATCTTAAAGGAAGCCCGCATACACCTCCTGTAATGTTTTTAAAAGAAATAACAACAAGGGATAAAACTTCTCCCACTTTGTGCAACATGATGTATGTGCATTAGAGAGAAAGGGAACATGAGGAGCTTGATTTTTTGGTCAAGGAGGATCCCGGGGCCATTGCTATGCTAAAACAATGTGGCATGTGGAATTTCTTTTAGTGTCCATTCATGAGGGCACAACCGAGATTGCTAAACCATTTGGTAGAGTATTGGAACCCCGATGCAAAGGAATTCATGCTAGAGGGTCAGTCACTGACCCCAACGACATAGGACATCTACTTCTTGACCAACCTCTCTAGGATATGGGAACCAGTCAATCTAAGGAACTTTCCTCCAGGGTCGTACAACATCAAGGATTACATTGGGATGTATTTTGAGGCTACTACCGAGAAAGTAGGATATCAGGTGTCGATACACAAGATCACTAGTCTCCACCTTTGGATTGTATTTTTCATGATTGGGTATATCACGGGATCCGAAACACTCCATCAATCCTCTCGTGCACAGATACATTATGTAGTTCAGTGTTTGGAGGCCACCATTTTTTAATGGAGTACTACCATGCTTACATGCATGAAGAAACAACTCATAGATTGTTGCAGGAGGATGAACAAGAACTTTGGGTTTGGTATTGTCTTTTTCACTTTCTTCTTCTTTGAGAGTGCCTAGTCTTAGCCTGAGGGAGACGGTACAAGGGAATATTTCCCCCTTTCCGACATTGTACAGGTGGGAAGTTTTGTTGCCTAGACAGGGTGGAGGAATAACCAAGGAGGATTTCGATGATAAGTTTTTTTATTGATGGTCTCGTCATATTATTTTTATAGAGGACTATCCATATGCAAGAATTAGTTTCCTGAGAGATCTTAACATGCCCATGCCCCCTGGTGAGGAGTGCAATGAGATAGGTAACACATTTTTCAAAGTTATTAAATTTTTAAATTATTACATATTATCCTTTTTATGTTAATTCTAGAGTACTATCTTAAAGATGTGTTATATACAGATGTGGGACCAGTTCGACCAACAGACTTCGCCAGGACCAGGCGTCGTCCCCAACCAGAGGCCATACCAACCAGAGAAGGAGGACCAATAGTTGTAGGAGGACCCCCAGCTGGAGAGGCTGAGAGAGTGTTGTGTCGAATAGAGAGAAACTTGACGAATCTGACTCGTTCAGTACCCATGGCCGAGATAGAGGACCTGCCCCCGACCATGTAGCCACATGTAGTGGGGGTGCCCAAGAATTGGGTCTAGTTATTCCGATGTCTTGCGAATGTCGTGGTTAACTATAGCAGGGCCAATAGGCCTAGACCTTAGATAGTATTGGACCATACATATGTCGAGGGTATTTTTTGTACTATGTATTGAGGGCTTAAGCCCAATGATGTATACTGGCTATATTTGAGGCTTTATGGCCCCCTTTTTACTCGTGACATTATTTTTTGGATATATTATATATACGTCTTTTTGTCTTATGGATGAACATTTTTTACAAATGTATTTACATGTGTATGTGTGTGTTTTACTTTTACATGTGAGAAACATGCCAATCTAATACTTGATTAGCCATTGTATCAGTTAGTTGGTTAGATCTCCTAGGAACATGAATATAAGTAATATAATCAAAATATCGTTCTAAGAGATGTACTGTTAAGGTCCTAACCCGCACATAGGTAGATCAATGTATTCGGATGTAATAAAGGTCAATATTAATAAGACCTTTCAATAAAATAGAATAAGGCGGATGTAAGAAGACCTAATAGAAGCTTCCGCTTCTAGAAGGAT
>ML785846.1:445876-470125 GCA_009831015.1 Picea engelmannii | reverse complement strand
TGAAAAACCCTAGCTTGGATATTATTGTAACAGAGCGCTGCTCGACTGGAGGTTGCCCCCTCGAAGAGGCCTGTGAACATTGCTATCTGATTCAAAGTGCTATTTTTGTTGCTATTTCGTATATCATTTCTGTGTATTGTGAATATTAGGCTGGATATTTTACTGTTATTCTGTCATTTCTAGGATTTCATTTCTGTTCTGCATATTTTATATATCTGGTATCTTGCATGTACCCTAAGGAATCACCGGTGAAGGGTGGGGTCATAAAAGTGGGATACCCCATTTAATTGGGACATGACCAGTTAAGCATCTAAATAAACCCGAAGGCAAGAAATACCATGTGACAAGGCATCACGTAGAAATTTTATCACTGCACTATACTCAACAACATTATTGGTTGCTTCGCCTAGACAAATACCTCCAGAAGATAGAAACTAACCACAGGTGTAAAAATCATCCAAGTTGAGGAAGAAAGCCTCCAAGTTTGTCGGATATCACCATCTACGAACCCAACATAGACCTTAGATTCAATTGACATCTTCCATAGTGAAAAAGAAAACATAAATGACTACACGTCCATAAAAATAAAAAAGACAAAAATGTATAAAAAAATATACATATATACAAGAAGTCACGCTTAGGCGACCGAACTAAGTGTAACACTTATTAAGGTAGATCCTATTTCTAGGCTCTGCTAAGACATTACCGTCGAAATCAACAAGACAATAGCACCCTTTTCTAAGACGTTTTTCACAATGAAAGGTATGAACCACATGGGTTTGAACTTTCCTTCCCTCAAGGGATCTTTGTCTTGGTCGTAGACTAGGAAAATATCTCCTTCGTAAAAATACAAGGGTGGACAGACCAATCATATTGACACTTTGCATGTTGTTTATGAGCCTCGTTATCCAAGGCTACATATCGACGTTGCTCGAGATATAAAAGACGTTCCTCAAGCGATGTATTGTCGGGTAGTAGTTCCACTGCCAAATTCATAGAAGTGATTTTGCATTCAATGGGAAAGACTGCCTCCAGCTCGTAAACGAGTTGAAAAGGTGAAAAATCATTAGCAGCCTTTACATATTTTTGATAAGCCCAAAGCGTTGAATACAACATCAAATTCCAATTTTACGTGGTCGAATTAATCATTCACTGAAGAATAGTCTTGAGAGACTTGTTCACAGCTTCTACCTGACCATTCTCTTATGGGTAATATGGTGATGAATTTTCATGTTTGAACCCAAGTTTTGATGTTAATTTAGTCATCATTTTGTTCTGGAAGTGACTTCCATGGTCAATGACAATCTCCTTTAGGATACCGAACCTGGATATGATATGATTAAAAATGAACAGGGAAAAAATTTCCCCGTCATTGGTAAATGTCGACATAGATTTGACCCACTTAGTAAAGTAGTCTACTACTATGATGATATAGCAATGCCCCCTTGCAGAAACTAGGTGACATGTAGTGAAATTAATCCCCCACCTGGTGAAGGGACTGAGAGAAATAACTGGAAACATAGGATTTGGGTGTGCCTGCATCTTCCGAGAGAAGATCTGGCACAGGTGACACTTCTTGATTGCCTCAACACAATCTTTGATTAATGAGGGCCAAAAGTATCCAATGCAAAGAGTCTTTTGGGTTGTTTCCAACCCAGATAGATGACTTCCACATGCTCCTGTGCGACAAGCATTTAAAAAAATCTTTGCTTCTTCATAAGTAAGACATCGTCGGAGAATACAATCCACCCCTCGATGATACAAAGTGTCATCGAGGATGAGATAGTTCTTTGCTTGGTGGCAGATTCGTCGATGCTTGTCGCGGGAATTGGAAGCATGGCACTTCAAAGTCTGAAGATACACAAGTATATATCCATACTAGGGGTCTAAAGATGCAATCAGAAAAAGATCTTCATTAATCGACAACTCTTTGGGCGAAATATCACCATTTTCAACCGAAATTTCTAAGATTAGTTCCGCAAAGACCAAGGAATTTTTAGATTTTTCCAAAACAAAATACAAGTCAAACTCTTGCAAGATGACTATCCATTGACTGATTTTCCTACCGATGACCCGTCATGTTAACACATATTGAAAATGGTTGACGACGGCTATGATGGTGGTATTAGAGAGTAATATATAGTGAAGAAACCATTGGATAGTGTGAACATATTCCAAAGAGAGTTTCTCAACATGTGAGTAGTTGATTTCCGGTCCAACTAGGCCTTAGATAAGATAATAGATAACATGCTCTTCGAGCATGTCATCTTCTTGGAACAAGACCATGTCGATTGTAGACTCTACAACAACCAAATCAAACAAGAAATCCTTGCCATAATTAGGAGGACTGAGCATAGAGGCAGACGTCAGAGCGTGTTTCAATGCATCAAAAGAGCATTGAGTTGCTTCATCCCAACATAATGGGACCCCTTTTTTCAAAAGTCGCATGAACCCTTTAGTAATATCGACATAATTAGAAACAAAACACCGAAGAAAATTTGCTTTCCCTTGTAGACTTTGAGGTTGGGGAATTGTGTGCGGGGGAGGAAATTGGACTATTTCCTCAACCTTTAGAGGATTGAACATGATCCCTTTTGTTGACACAATGAAACCTAGAAAGCATCCCGATGTCACACAAAAACTACACTTGTTTGTATTCAAGTGAATCTGATAGTATTGACACCTCTCAAATATTAGTCGTAAAAGGGCGGGATGATCGGATCTCTTGTGAGAAAGTGATGCCATATCATTGATATATACCTTGACTATGTGTTTGAGGTCGTGAAAAGAAAACGACATGGCTCGTTGAAAAGTAGCTCTAGCATTATTTAGGCCAAAAATAATTTTTCTATATGCGAATGTACCCCAAGGACAAATAAAGTCATATTATGTTGGTCCTCGGGCTTGATCTGAATTTGAATGTACCCGGAAAAACTATCCATGAAAGAAAATACCTCACAACCCGCACATTCATCGATGATCTGGTCAATAAATGGGGTTGGAAAGTTGTCTTTTGGGAAAGATTTGTTCAAATCGTGAAATTCCATACATATGCAAATTGTACCTTGCTTCTTGTTGACTAGGACATGGTTTGATGCCCATTCCGTCAATTGCACAAAGTAGATGAAACCAACTTTGATAAGTTTATCTACTTCAGCCTTTATCGTCACTGATTTGCGAGGAATGACCAGGTGAAGCTTCTATCAGACAGTTTTGACATCATGATAAGTCGTGATCTCGTTCTCAACAATACGTGGATCAATGCCTGACATCTCCTCATAAGACTAGGAAAAAACGTCATAAAATTATTTAAACAATTCAGTGTATATTTGAATCTCTTCAGAAGAGCAATCTGCTCCTACAAAGAAATTTTCCATGACGCCATGGGTTTTGGAGATATCGATAGGAATTGTTTTAGAAATACTTTCCATGTTTCCCTCATCATATATTCCGTGTGTAGCCAGAGGGTTAATAGGACAAGGGGCATCTCCATTCATGGTCATAACAAAATATCCTGCCTCTATTCTCTTGAGCTCGAGTAAGAAATAAGATCTATGATGAAGATCATCCCAAGGTCTGTCTGGCCCAATCATTGCCTCTAGGATTGACTCATCATAGGGAAATACTAATTCTAAAAGGTCATGAGCAGCGAGAGAGTCTTGAGCCCAAATAAGCTCGAGAATAGTATCTAGCTCCTGTGGGGGAGCCAGATCAGGGTTGGTCGAGGCTTGTTGGACAATGATGTGCACAACCTAGGAAGCAGATAAGGGCATGGCCATGCCAAGGTTCCCTACCCCTTCCATCAAATCCAATGGGGAAGGTAAATTCCACGGGTCTTCAAAGTAACTAGTTTTAAAATACGTGACCAGAAAAATTGCAGCCTTCGGTTGGTCGGTGACAACTAAAACAAACCTAACATCATTGGAAGGCGACGGATAGTCAAAAGTTCCCATCAAATATGGAAACAAACCGACACCTAAGTTGAAAGTACCTAGATGCGGGTTGCCAATCATCAGGATCGTGGATGCTCCCAATGAAGGGTGAGGACGGGGGAAGGATAATTGATCAATGATTACGATCCGACCTTCGTGAGGAAAACATAAGGCCAAAAAAATGGTGGATACGACCATTTTCATAGCGTAAGTCCAACTTTGGCATAATAGAAGATTGTAGTCGAGAGGCGCATCGACTAATTCTACCTCAACACACATAGTTTTTCCCTCCAACTACATGGGGAAAGAGGGAATTATACCATGTGGTTTGAACAATTGACCGTCAAGCACAGTAAGAAACATGGGTGACGAAGACAACTCAGGTTGGTCGATGACCTTCCAACATGCCAATGACGTCATGCAAGTCGAGTCACCCTCATCAACCACCGTATGGAAAATGTTCAGTGTCAACAATTTCATGGTGTACGACACTACAATCTGAAAAGTGACATGGTGAGGAAGACAAGGTTTATGGTATGTAGGATCAAAGATAATCATTCCTAAGTTACTGGTCTCTGTTTCTCCAAAGACAGAAAACAAACCTTTTCATTGTGAGGGGAAACTTTGGAGAACTTCCAGAGCAAACATTGCACAAGGAGTTTGTGCCAGATCCTCCATGATGGAGTAATTCTCAGTATACCTCGTGTTTGGGTTGTGAGAATCCTTTTTGAACGCAACTTTGGGGATGTGAGTCATCATGCCTCTCACTTTCTTCTCAAATTGAAGAGGATTCAATGGGTTGGATGCCTCTTTTCCCTTCTCAACAGATTATGGAATTTTGTAGTTATGAGCCATGGTCGATAGATTAGCTTCGAATTTCATCATAAAAATGTTTGTGGCCCCGTTGTTATTATTGGGTGTGGGGGTTCCTTGACTACCCCCAGGCGCGCTCGTGGATGAGGAAGATTGAGCCATATTTTTCTCTTGTGGAAAAAGGTTTTTCAACACGTCAGGCTACTGTTGTGCCAATAAATTCTGGGCTTCCTCAACCCGAGGGCATTGGTGAGTCAAGTGGTCGTCCGTGAAAATATTACATGGAAACTTCACCTTCCTCTTTTCAGTTTTTCCCTCACCATCATTATTTGCAGCCTTCTTATCCCACTTACCGTTATTGTTTTTCTATTTCCTCTTTCCCTCAATTTTTTGGTTACCCTTAGGATTTGTCATTTGCACACTGTGTACATCCAACATTTGGGTTACAGGGGCAGCTAAACTAGGAGTTTGGATGGCCACAGTTTTTTGAATCGATAACTAATGTAACTGAATAGACAACATATTTGTGGGCTTACTCTATGCTGAGCCTACTATTCCATTGGCACGAGGCCCAGACTTCTGTTTGGATTTGTCGATATTTGACTGTGGTGCATCAGATAAGATCTCGTATAGCATATCGAATTGAGAGTAAATCAGCTCCAGTTGCTAGGCTCTCATAATAGCCTCTTATTTGGAAAACAACCCAGATGTTGCTACGTATTTGGACATGCAAGGAACCAAAGACTTTAAGAACCACTCAAGAAAAAATGCAGGAGGGACCTTGACTTTAATCAAACTCTTTCGTTGTCGCAATTCTCGGATTTGATCCGAGATATGATCAACTTTTGTCTGCTCAAAGTTGGCCAGTAACTCAGTGCCAACATCATATCTTACTAGCAACTGGAAATGGTTCAAGAAAACCATATCTAGGTCATTAAAGTAAGCATACTTTGAGTTGTCAACCCCAATATACAATTTTTTTGCACACCCTATAAGAGTGCGTTGAAATAAGTGCAACTGAACGAAGTCATCCTTCAACAAGTTAGATGAGCACCATAAGTAAAACATAATCACTTGGATCTTCGCCAGGATTTCCCTCGAACTTAGGGATGTCTGAGGGAAACTTAGTCAGCATGGGGGGCCAATGTTGTTCATGACAAATTAGGTCATTTAACAATCTTGACAAGTCTGGTAAATGTAGAGTTTCTAGAAAAGGTAGTCTTGGTTGTGACTTATTTACATGAAAAGAGGGGCCTAGATTTTGGATGGCACCATGTTTCCAGGAAACGTTTCACTCTTGGCCAAGGTTTTGGTAGATACCATGGTGGCCCTGTCCAAAAAAAGGGGCTTGCGTCTGATGTTGCATCATCGACTGAGTTCTGAATTTAGATGACATAGCTTGTGTAGGAATTGCTCCATGTATAGTGTTCCAAGGAACTTGGTTGGGGATGCCCCCAACCGACCCTCTTGGCATAGGTATTGAAGCTTGCCCAAGATTCCACATAGTGTGGGATGGTTTTCCCCTTACCGACATCCCTTGCAAGGGAAACGAGCCATGCCAAGGATTCCCAAGACCTTGCGATGAGTAAACTCTTGGCATCGCTCCCTGCGAAGGAATGAAACCTTGCATAGGGTTTTGTTGACAAAAGTCAGGGTTTCCCTCAGTCGAGAAAGTAGACGAAGTAAAATATTTATTTCCAACCACACCAAACAAAGAAAATGAAATTGATCCCACCAGAGTCATGTAAGATTGAGGTCCAAGGCTCCCTCCACTAAAAAAACTATAGTTGGTATTAGGCCCGATCGACTGCTGAAAAGTGCCTCCAAGTGAAGGGGACGAAGGAGGAATGTGACCTCCACCTTAAGGAATGGCGTTGAACGGGGCAGTGTTTTCCATGGACGCACTTTGCAAAGGATCATTAGAGATCCATTCCCCTAGACCAATGGTCTGTAGAGTAGAGTAGGTGAGAACCGAGTTAGAGTCAAAACATGGCATCCCATAGGAAAAGGGAGCACCAGACGCATTTTGAAGAAAGGCAACAATGGTTGAAATCATCGAAGGAATTGATCCACTGCTCGAAGTAGTGGGCGTATTGACAAGCATAGTCCTAACATGCAGAGGTGGTGGAGGAGGCACAAAACCCCCTTCTGCGGTATTTGGGATGGGAGTATGAGGACTCCCTGACGAAGTAGCACTAGTTGCTTCCATTGCCGCTCACTGAACAAACCGTCGTTCAGGTGAAGTCACCTTGGGAGGGATTACCCGAATTAGAAGTGGCGTTGATAAGTCGGTGATCAGAGATTTTTCTGGCCTGAAACCTTTGGTATTGAGGTCAGAGATAATAGATTCCTCCGGTGCAAGAAAGTCTTCTCTCAGATCTGTCTCGAGAATAATTTCCTGTGGTCTGGCAGCTTCAAACGAGCCTTCTTGATCTAGCCTTCACCTCAACAGTGGCGGAGGTGGATCCAAAGTAACCAACGACAAGCCCTAAAGCCTACGCAAATGGGGGAGTTGTTGATCTTCCACCTTGTGAAATTATCAACCAACACTGTAAGGTTTAGCTAGCGAAACAAAGAGCACACACTAAAAATTCCTAAAGGAAAATCAAGAAAACAACTAACTAGTAGGAAGAATAGATATGCCAATCAACACTAGAGAAACTTACCGATGCAAGTGTAACTCGAACTCGGAAACACCCTCCAGGTATACTCTGCAAAGTGTGATACAACATCTGCCTTAGGTACCATGGTATACCCCCGTAGCCACCCATTTAAGTCCATAAAAAATAAGAAACTATGTTTCCATCTCGTAGTCAGTCACCAGGAGGGTACAGTCAACAGTCAAACTTGTTGGCATGTTTATAGGCAGAGTGTTCTTGTCATTGATGGCAATATCAAAGTGTGCATCGATGGAAAAATAGGAACAACATAAGCTCAGGTGAAAAAGAAAACAGTATGCAGAGATCAATGCTCATGAGAGATAGCATTATGAGATGCACAGATGAGATCCCATACATCAAGGCTCACAGAAGAATCAAAGGTCGTGGCTCGTAGAAGGATCAAAGGTAATCTCAGGTAAAGAAGCATCACCAATCCCGAATACCCGATGACCATTAGATCAACGTCCAATGACCAAAGGGAGTGCAGAGGAGATGTACAGATCTGATCTGTTGAATCTGAGCACCGAGGATCAACAGTCGTTGGATCCAGAAATAAATGCAAGAAGGTTAAGCCTTTGATGAGCGTAGGATAGAAGACTTGTCAAAGGCCCAAAGTCCTGAAGTAAACAGGGACCATCCATTGTCAAGACTGACAGGTGGCACATGATCCTCAACTCCGAAGCAAATCACTTCAAGGATTTTTCAGTTTGAGACTTGAAAAACCCAAAGTCCGGAGAGTCAGAGAGCCGGAGTAAATGACAACTATCAGATTAGTTTGAAGTGGAAGGATAAGATAAGCCAGAAAATCTGCATAGCATAAATATTGAGACGTTGATATTAGTTCATGATCGAATGAACAACAGTCACTTCAGATATAAATATGCGAGGAGGTTACGTTCCGGAAAGTTTGAGATTTGAAATCCCTGGAATGCGAAGTTTCGGCAGCCGTCAGATCAATTTCGAGTGGAAGGACAGGATAAGCTAGCAAAGTTTCATCGCAGAAAGATCGAGTCGTCGATCCAATATCTTGATCAAACAAACAGAATTCACTTCGGATATAGAGATGTGAGGAGTTTACACTCAGGAAAGTTTGAGATTTGAAATCCTCAGAATGCGAAGTTCTGTCAACTGTCGGATATGGAGATTAGAAAATGACCGTTAGATCAGGGAAATATACGTCATTAGATTACGTCAAAAAATATTGTCCTCAAGGACATGTGGTAGACCACGTCAGCAAGGACAAGTGGCAGACTACGTCAACAAGGACACGTGGCAGCTGCTCGGCTCGTGACATGTCATTGAGTGATGCAAGAGTTACGTCACTCCGAGAGTTTTTCTTCGGGAGTTTTACCACCAGTACTCGACCAAAGACCCAAAGTCTTGAATGTCGAAGACCTGAAGTGGATATGATTCATGCGATCTGAAGATCACTTCGGGTGTATTCTCGATTGTTGATTGTGTAGAAGGATACGTGTCAATGGATCGTGAACTCCAGACAAAAATTCTCCAGGAAAATGTGAAGGAGAAGGGTTTGAGATTGTCAAAGGCCGAAGTCCTGGAGTAGAGGATAGTCATTGGATTAAAGAGTACACGCTTCAGTAGATTGTCATCTATGGGAAAACGCGAAGGATAAAGGTTTGAGATTGCCGAAGTGTCAAAGTCCCAAAGTGAACGAGGACGGTTGATTCAAGGAGGACACATGGCAGGAATATGTGGACTCCAGCTAAAAGCGTTCTGAGCAAGCGGAGGTTGAGAATTGAATTCTCCGAAGTTTGGATACCTGAAGGATATCTCAACCATTGATCCGAGGGGGACGTGCATTGTTGGATCATGGACTCCAGGTGAAATTCTCCAGGAGCAAGCAAAGTTTGAGAATCGAAACTCCCGAAGCCCGAAAGGCGAAATCGATCTCGTCTGTTGGTTTGGAGGGACACATGTCATTTGATCATTGAGACTAAGGATCATGCATGGATAAAGGAAATAAGGCAGAACCATTGATTGAAGAGGAGAGATGTCATTAGATCTTCCATTCCAAAAGATATCTAGTCAGCAGCAACAGGGTTTGAGTGTTGAAACTCCCGGAGCCTGGATCACGAAGGAAACCTCAGTTGTTGATAGAGGAAAGAGATATTTTTTCTGTGGAATCAAGAGGACAGATCTGAATCATTCGTTCAATAGAACCATCAATATCATGAGATCGGTGGTCGTGCTCCATTGTAGGGCCATAACATGAAGCTCATAGCCCAAGGTCATATCGTGAAATGGAGCCAGCGCTCACTAGACAGAAATCGGGAAGCACCTTTTCAATAAGTGCTTGGTCACCGTCGGTGGTCACACAAAGAAAGGGTCTAGAAGCCAAAGAAGCCATAGCTTATTGGTTGTAACTAATAGAAAAGACAAAGAGTCTCGACTGCCAGAGAAGCTAAGGAATCTCATCATAATGACCATTGATGATGAACTCACAGGGAACAGAACCGTCAAAGAAGATGAAGAGTTGCCATGATGATCAGGAGATGACTCGATGTGAGAAAAGCATGCAGAACAAAGAAGTGAAGTGATTTATGATGTCGAGCTATGCAGGCGTGAGGAGGATCTGCAGTGAACAACTTGTAGGGCATAACAGTGATGCAGTGAAGGGCATGTAGAGGTATTGCACATGAAGGATGCAGAAGGTACAAAGAGAGTATAAAAACACAAAACAAAGAATAGATGGGTGTTGTTGTTGAGAGTGACTCATGCGAGAAGAGAGACGTTGATGCAGGAGATTAGAGCAGCGTAGCAGAATAGTGATGAGACTGGTAAGCCATAGATAAACATTGTATCACTGTGATAAAGTCATAAAAAGAAAATACTTATATTTCAGGTTGGTAGGGAGGTGTTAGGGAGGTGTTAGGGAGGACTGGTGTCCTCAGAGATTCAAGTGGGTGCTTGAACACAAGGAGTTGTAGCTTCCATCTGGTTGCATCCAGAAAAACCAAGGTGCTAGGGTGGTGCAAGGGAGAGCTGTCATTCTCTTTTATACAGGTTGGTGCCTGTGTGACAGGAAGTTGGTGCTTCCTTCTAGTGGGTGCTAGAGAAACTAGAGAGTTCGTGCTCTCAGCAATTTGTTTATTTTAAAACAGAGGTTGTATCCTCAAGAGGAGTTGGAGCTCATAAGATTGATAATGTAAAGAAAATAAATATTACTTATCATATCAAGAAGAATAGGTTTTTCCCTTTATGGGTTTCCTCAGGAAATATCTATCTCTATATATTTCATGTGTGTGATTGATGTTTAAAATTATATTGCTTACTTCCCTGCATCATTGTGATCATCATTGAGTGTTCTGTAAAATGTTTAAAATGGGCATAATCATTTAAGCATAGTAACAACTAATTCACCCCCCCCCCCCTCTCAGTTGTCCAACAATTGGTATCAGAGCCAGTTCCTTTTATTTAAAGTTAGATCAGTAACCTTAAACATGTCAAGCCATCAAGGAACTTCAACCAATAAGGCCCCTCTATTCAATGGAACAAAATTTTCCTTCTGGTAAGTTAGGATGAGAACCTACATAATGGATTTAGGTGCAGATGTCTGGGATGTGGTTGACACTGGTTATGTAAATCCAATTGTACTAGATAATAAGGATGACAAACTAGAATTCAGCTTCAATGCTAAGGCTATGAATGTTATTCTGAGTGGGCTTGCGGAAGTAGAATTTGTAAAAGTTATGCACTTAGAAACTGCCAAAGAAATGTATGACAAACTCATTAGGAGTTATGAAGGTAATGAGAAGGTAAAGGATGCCAATATTCAAACCTACAGATTACATTTTGAACAACTAAGGATGAAAGAGGATGAAACTGTTGGGAAGTAATTTTTGACAGTTGAAGAACTAGTGAATGCAATGAAGATTCTTGGTGAGAAGTTTGAAGACGTAGTTTTAGTCGAAAAGATTTTAAGATCTTTGCCAGATAGGTTTAACCCAAAGGTATCTTCTATAGAAGAAATTAATGATCTAAAAACTCTTCCTTTTGATCAACTTCTAGGAACGTTGACTGCATATGAAATGAGGATAGGTAAAGATAAATCCACCCCTAGAGAAGCATCATTTAAAGTTGATCAGAATGAGGATTCTGAGCCTGATGAAATTGAAGCAAAATTTGTGAGAAGACTAAATAAAGGATCAGGCAAGTACCAAGGAAAATTGTCCTTCAAATGTTTTAACTGTGGAAAGATAAGTCATTTTTCATCTAAGTATCCACACAAGAAGTAGGATTAGAATTCTGAAGGTGAAAAGAAGTTCAAACCCAAGATTTTTGGTAAAAAGAAAAGTTTGTGTAAACAATGATGACTCTTCAGAAGACATAGATAGTGACTCCTCGTGTGAATATAAGGTTAATGGATTTATGATTATGGCCCAAGAGGACTATGATAATAAAAGCACAAGAAGTAATGTTGACGATGAAGAAGTTGTGGTTGATCTGGAAGGAGAACTGATCAGTGCTCTAGAAGAAATTGCTAGACTCAGATCTAATAAGAAAAAGAAAAAACAATTGTTGATACAGTTTGAGAAAGACAATAAAGAACCTAATGAAGCCTTTTCCCTGATAAAAGTGGAATTAGAAGAGGCAAAGAAAATAGAGGACATTATGAAACAACAATTATCATAAAAGAAGGCAAGATGTGAAGCCTTGGAAGAAGAGGTAGTAAAAACCAGAAAAGAGATGGAAAAGTTTAAAACATTGTATCTTCAAAAACTTCCAAGAATTAAAGCCACAACAGAACTAAACGACATTCTAAGAAAACAGAGATCTCTGTTGTTGAAGACTGGTTTAGGTTATGTAAATGGTTCAAGCATCAAACAACTAGAAAGCAAAGAGCTAGTAAAGATGATAAAGTTCCAAGTCAGCAGACAATCATACCATGAGATTACTCTGTCACCTAAAACTAATAAAGACAAGATGATCCTTGATCAGAAACAAAGAGATCAGAAGATGGAGCAACAAATGACAAGAAGAAGGCCATCCTTCAGGTACCAAAATTTATTTCATGGCTATTGTTTTTACTGTTATAATTTTGGTCATAAGATTGTAAACTGTCAAATTAAGTTTAGAGACATGCAACTAAGGAGGTCAAGAAATAGACAATATTTACAACATAGAACTAAGTAGCCGATGAATAGATAACGTAGCATCAATCACTTTGACCTACTGAACAATGAGCTCGAATTTTATAACTGTCATAACTTCGGCCATAAAGATGCAAACTGCCATTTGAAGAAGTACAAGGCAGATCCAAGGATAAATCCTTTAGCTAGAAATGCCAGCACATGGAAAAGGAAAGGCAGTGAAAAATGTGGTCTAGTACTTTCATCTCAAAAACAAAAAGACCCCTGGTATATAGACAGTGGATGTTCCAAGCACATGACTTGAGACAAGGAAACGTTTATGTCTATAAGTAAAAGAAAAATAGGAAATGTAACCTTTGGAAATGATGAACCAGGTAAAATCCAGGGTAAAGGGATGGTGAGTTTGAGTAATGGTAAAGGAAAATCCCAGGATGTTCTGCTTGTAGATGGGTTGAAACATAATTTTCTCAGTGTAAGTCAAATGTGTGACAAAGGATGTGAAGTGGCGTTCACTTCCAAGGATTGTAATATAAAGTCTGTAAACTCAGGACAAGTGGTGGCTAAAGGCATAAGGATAGAAAACAATGTATATGTGTTGAAAGAAGATAAAGAAGAGTGTCATCTAAGTAAACATGATGAAATATGGTTATGACATAGGAGACTTGGACATCTAAACTTTGATCACCTAATCAAGCTCAAAAATCTTGAGGCAGTAAAAGATCTTCCAAGAATATCAAATCCACAAGACTCTATGTGTAAACCCTGCCAAGTAGGAAATCTAACCAGGACACAGTTTAAATCCAATAACTCTACTTCAACAGAGAAACCACTCCAATTAGTTCATATGGATCTATGTGGACCATCAAGACAGGAAGGCACAAGGAAGGAAAACTACTTCATGTTGATCATTGATGATTACTTCAGACTCACTTGGGTTGCTTTCCTCAAAGAAAAAGATGAAGCATTTGAAAATTTTTAAATATTTAAGGCTGTAACTGAGAATCAAACAGGTAACAGATTAAAGGTTGTGATATTAGATAGAGGATGAGAATTTATGTCAAGTTATTTCAAGGAGTTATGTGATAAACATGGGATCAAAAGAGAATACACAATCCTAGGAACCCCACAACAAAATGTAGTTGAGAGGCAAAACAGAACAGTTCAACAAATGGCTAGGTCAATGATGAATGAGAAGAAAATTGGTCAAACCTACTGGGTAGAATCAATACACACAACAATCCATATTCTTAATAAATCTCACCTTAGACCACACAGTGACAAGACACCTTATGAACTGTGGCAGGGAAGACCTGCTACAATCAAACACTTCAAAGTCTTTGGGGGTAAGTGCTACATAAAGAATAATAATGAGAATCTCGGCAAGTATGATGACAGGGTTAATGAAGGCATATTCTTAGGGTATACTACAAACAGTAAAGGATACAGATGCTATAATAAGAGGTTGCATAAATTGGTTGATTGTAATGACATAAAAGTTGATGAAGGAATCTCAGTAAGAGAGGTGAACAATACCAAATCAAAAACAAAGGATATAGGTGAATTTGAAGCTGAACAAGTCCAAGAATCAGAACAAGAAGACTCTGAGTCAGATGAATATGAAAATACTCATGTAGACTCAAATCAACAGACAACATCAAATTCTTCCTCCAGAATTACTCAAAAGAATCATCCTGCAAGCCAGATAATTGGTGAGAAAGACAAAGGTGTACAAACCAGGAGAAGGATAATAAAAAACACCGAGAAATCACATATAACCTTCATATCCATGGTGGAACCCAAGAACTTCAATGAAGCCACTGAAGATGTAAACTGGTTAAAATCAATGAATGAGGAACTGGACCAGATTGAAAAGAATGACACTTGGGAACTCATTCCTAGGCCAGCAAATAAAAATGTAATAGGATCCAAATGGGTCTACAAAAATAAGACAAATGAGCAAGGAAATATTGTAAGAAATAAGGCTATATTGGTATGCAAAGGATATTATCAAATAGAAGGACTGGACTTTGATGAAACATTTTTGCCTGTAGCAAGATTAGAAGCTATTATAATTTTTCTTTCCTATGCTTGTCATAAGAAGTTTAAAGTCTACCAAATGGATGTCAAGTCATCTTTTCTAAATGGAGATCTAAAAGAAGAAGTCTATATGGAACAACCAGAAGGTTTCCAACTGTCAGATAACCCTGACTTTGTCTGCAAGCTAAATAAATCCTTATATGGGTTGAAACAAGCTCCTCGTGCCTGGTATCATAGACTGGATACGTATCTACAAGACAAAGGGTTCAAGAGAGGAACAATTGACAACAATTTGTATATCAAAACAGAGGGTAATGATCTTCTCATTGTGTTGGTCTATGTATATGACATCATCTTCGGTAGTAATAATGCCTCATTGGTACAATGGTTTGCTTCTACCATGCAGTCTGAATTTGGAATTTCTATGATAGGGGAACTGCCATTTTTTCTTGGCCTACAAATTACTCATAGGTCTGAAGGAATATTTATTTCTCAAGAAAAATATCTAAGAGAAATGTTGAAAAGGTTTCAAATGGAATATTTTAAACCTATGAGCACGCCTATGGTCACTGGATGTAAGTTAAGCCAGGATGATGATTCACTTGATGTTGATCAGAGTTCATATGGGTCTATGATAGGTAGCCTATTGTATATCACAACATCCCATCCAAACATAATGCATGTTGTTGGAATGGTAGGAAGGTATCAAGTTGCACCTAAACAGAGTCATTTTTTCGCTGTCAAAAGAATATTCAAATACTTGAAAGGAACAATGGACTATGGCCTATGGTATCATAGGAATCCGAATTTTCAAATATCAATCTATTCAGATGTTGATTGGGCTAACTGCGCAGATGAAAGGAAAAGAATGAGTGGAGGTGAATTCTTCTTAGGATATTCTCTTATATCATGGTTGATCAAGAAGCAAGGTTCCATTTCCTTATTGACTACAGAAGCTGAGTACATTGCAAATGCCACTTATTGTACCCAATTATTATGGATGATTCAGACACTTGCAAACTTGGAGGTAAAATATTCTGCACCGATCCCAATTCATTGTGATAATACTAGTGCAATTAGTGTGTCCAAGAATCCTGTATTTCACTCTAAGACCAAGCATATACCCATCAAGTATCACTTCTTGAGGGAACAGGTGACCAACATTATTGTTTCTTTGCATTATATTCCTTCCAAAGATCAGACTGTTGATATATTCACTAAACCGCTTGCAAAATATCAATTTGAGTATCTATGCGAGAAGTTGGGCGTGAACCCATTATCAACCTAAGAGGGTCCATCCTGTCAAGGGGAGTATTTATTGGTTGAATATATGATATCTCTGACAAGTACTGCAACAACTCAGGGGGAGCATGTTTTATTTGACATTGATGTCAAAGGGGGAGAAAAGGTGTGTTCTGGATGCTACAGTTGGAGATCTAAGTAGAACAGTGCAATCTTTCAGGGTTTCCATCAATGCCAAAGGGGGAAATTGTTGGCATGTTTACAAGCAGAGTGTGCTTGTCATTGATGGAAATATCAGAGTGTGCATCGATGGAAAAACAGGAACATCGTAAGCTCAGGTGAAGAAGCAAACAGTATGCAAAGATCAAAGCTCAGGAGAGATAGAATTATGAGATGCGCAGATGAGATCCCATACATCAAGACTCATAGAAGGATTAAAGGTCATGGCTCATAGAAGGATCCAAGGTAAGCTTAGGTGAAGAAGCATCACCAATCATGAATACCTGATGATTGTTAGATCAACATCTAGTGACCAGAGGGAGTGCAGAGGAGACGTACAGATCTGATCCATTGGATCTGAGTGTCGAGAATCAACAGTCGTTGGATCCAGAAATAAATGCAAAAACGTTAAGCCTTTGATGAGTGTAGGAGAGCGGACTTGTCAAAGTCCTGAAGTCCTGAAGTAAACAAGGACCGTCCATCGTCAAGACTGGCAGGTGGTACACGATCCTCAACTTCGGAGAAAATCACTTCGAGGATTTTTCAGTTTGAGACTTGAAAAACCCTAAGTCCGGAGATTCGGAGTTCCGGAGTAAACGACAGTCGTCAGATCAGTTTGAAGTGGAAGGACGGGATAAGCCAACAAATCCACATCACAGAAATATCGAGCCATTGATATTAGTTCTTGATCGAATGAACAACAGTCACTTTGGATATAAAGATGTGAGGAGGTTACACTCCGGAAAGTTTGAGATTTGAAATCCCCGAAATTCAAAGTTCCATCAGCCGTCGGATCAATTTTGAGTGGAAGGAAATGATAATCTATAAAAGTTGCATCATGGAAAGATCAATCCGTCGATCCAAGATCTTGATCGAACGAACAATATTCTCTTCAGATATAGAGATGCGAGGGGTTTACACTTAGGAAAGTTTGAGATTTGAAATCCTCAGAATGCGAAGTTCTATCAACCATCGGATCTGGAGATGAGACAATGATCATTAGATCCTGGAAATCTAAGTCATCAGATTACTTCAAAAAATCTCATCCTAAAGGATGTGTGGAAGACCATGTCAGTAAGGACAGGTTGAAGACTACTCCAGCAAGGACACGTGGCAGTTGCTCGGATTGTGACACATCATCAAGTGATGCAAGAGTTACGTCACTCCGGGAATTTTGCTTCGGGAGTTTTACCACCAGTACTCGACCAAATACCCGAAGACCCAAAGTGGATACAAGTCGTGCGATCCAAATATCACTTTGGGTGTATTCTTGATCATTGATCATGTAGCAGGATACATGTCAATGAATCGTGAACTCCGAGCAAAACTTCTCCAGGAAAACACGAAGGAGAAAGGTTTGAGATTTCCAAAGGTTGAAGTCCCAGAGTGGAGGATATTCGTTGGATTAAAGAGGACACATGTCAGTAGATTTTCATCTTTGGGAAAATGAAAAGGAGAAAGGTTTGATATTTCCTAAGTGCCGAAGTCCAGAAGTGAATGAGGACCGTTGATTCGAGGAGGACACATGGTAGGAATCTGTGGGCTCCGGCTAAAAGCATTCTAAGAAAGCGGAGGTTGAGAATTGAAATCTACAAAGTCTGGAAACCCAAAGGAGATCTCAACTGTTGATCCGAGGGGGATTCACATCATTGTATCATGGACTCCGGGTGAAATGCTCCGAGAGCAAGTGGAGTTTGACAATCAAAATTCCCGAAGACCGAAAGGAGAAATCGATCTCGTCCATTGGTTTGGAGGGACACGTGTCATCTAATCGTTGAGACTAAGGATCACGTGTGGATAAAGGAAAGAAGGAAGAATCGTTGATTGAAGAGGACAAATGTCAGAAGATCTTCCATTTCGGAAGATATCTAATCAACAACAATAGGGTTTGGGAGTTGAAATTCCCAGAGCCCGGATCATGAAGGAAACCTCAGCCATTGATGGATGAAGGAGAGATATGGTCTGTGGAATCAAGATGAAAGATCTGAACCATCCGTTCAATAGCACCGTCAAGATCGTGAGATCGACGATCATGCTCCATTGCGGGGCCAGAACATGCTCGAGCCTTAATTTCTCATAAGCAGGCCACAATGGGAACCATGGTTTTGGTTAAAGGATGCATGGAGGCTTGTGGTGAATTGCGGGGTGAAAATAGTTTGTTCTAAACCACCTTTGGACATGCCCACAACCTCTTGGTCACATGAAGCTCATAGCCCAAGTTCATATCCTGAAATGGAGCCAGTGCTCACTAGATAGAAATCGGGAAGTGCCTTTTGAATAAGCGCTTGGCCACCATCGGTGGTCATGCGAAGGAAGGGGATAGAATCCAAAGAATCCATAGTTGACTGGTTGTAACTGACAGAGAAGGAGAAGAGTCTCGACTGCCATATAATCTAAGGAATCTCAGCATAATGACCACTGATGATGAAATCACACGGAACATAACCGCCAGAGAAGATGAAGAGTTTCCATGATGATCAGGAGATGACTCAACGTGAGAAAAGCATGCAGAACAGAGAAGTGAAGTGATTTCTGTTGTCGACCTATGCAGGCGTGAGGAGGAGATGCAGTGAAAAAATTGTAGGGAAAAACAGTGACACAGTGAAGGGCATGCAGAGGTATTGCACATGAAGGATGCAGAAGGTGCACAGAGAGTATACAAATGAAAAACAAAGAATAGATGGGTGCTACTATTGAGAGTGACTCATGCGAGAATAGAGACGCTAATGCAGGAGATCAGAGCAACGTAGCAGAATAGTGATGATATTGATAATCCATAGATAAATGTTGTATCACTATGATAAAGTAATAAAAAGAAAAGATTTATATTTTAGGGTGGTAGGGAGGTGCTAGGGAGGACTGGTGTCCTCAGAGTTTCAAGTGGGTGCTTGAACACAGGGAGTTGTAGCTTCCATCTGGTTGCAGCCAGAAAAACTAGCATGGCAGGGTGGTGCAAGGGAGAACTATCATTCTCTATTATACAGGTTGGTGCCTATGTGACAGGAAGTTGGTGCTTCCTTCTAGTGGGTGCTAGAGAAACTAGAGAGTTGGTGCTCTCAGCAAGTTTCTTCTTGTAAAAAAGAGGTTGTAGCCTCAAGAGGAGTTGGAGCTCATAAGATTGATAATGTAAAGAAAATAAAGATTACTTATCATATCAAGAAGAAGAGGTTTTTCCCTTTATGGGTTTCCTCAAGAAATATCTGTCTCTATATATTTCATGTGTGTGATTGATGTTTAAAATTCTAGTGCTTACTTCCCTGCATCATTGTGATCATCATTGAGTGTTATGTAAAGATTTTAAAATGGGCATAATCATTTAAGCATAGTACAAACTGATTCACCCTCCCCCCTCTCAGTTGTCCAACAAAACTAATTGTAATGAGAAGGATAACAAAGTCTAAAGCCCTTCAAGGGTACCAGAAGAAAATGGTCTGAAATAAAGTTGAAGGTATCAAATGGATTCGAGGTCCACGAGGCTCCGTTGTCAAATTGGATCAGTGAGATTCCCAAGAATAACCCTCAATATACAATCCCCACTATGCTTGGTCCAACTTTGGAGGGGTTATATCTTCTACCTTTCCTCACGCGACCTCGTGTTTAGACCCTGTGTTAGAGTGGGGTCTCGAATGACTCTTACGACACTGGACTCTTGACACTCCCTATCGTAGACTTCAATGTTTGTTTATATGGCCTTGAAGAGTTTCCTCTCCACATCTAATTCAAGGCGCTGGAGCCTAGACTAGTTGGCGAACCCTACAAACAAAAAGTCTAATTGATTTTAAGTTTAAAGAGTTTATTTTAATTGGATTGATTTACTCAAAGGATATGAACGTGCAACTTGTGGTGTTTGGAAGAGATGAAAGAAATACTTTAGAGCATTTATGAAAAAGAAAACTCGATACTTCAAATGAAAGAAAAGGCTTGTAAATCTTTGTCAATGCAAACTTCTCAAAACAATATTTCAAGATCCTACAACCGAAAGTTTCCTAAAAGAGATTTTCGTTTTATAATGCAAAATTACTAAACTTTCAGGAAAACAATTAAGAAAGAACTTTGAAAAATAACTCTTTTCTTTTGCAAAAACACAACCTACGCTACAATTACCATACTAAATGCATAATTGAAATGCAATTTTTTTTTCGAAATGATAAAACAAGAAAAATAGAAGTAAAATATATTTTTTGTTTTTCAAAGCATAAACAGGATAAAGAGAAGATAAAACCCAAGACTCATACAAACCCTAAACCACTTCCTAAACATAGGGACTCCCAAGAATCCAGAGGAGGATCTAACATTTATAG
The DNA here is from genome assembly GCA_009831015.1 of Picea engelmannii. NCBI lineage: Eukaryota > Viridiplantae > Streptophyta > Pinopsida > Pinales > Pinaceae > Picea > Picea engelmannii. Next base: position 449,810 of record ML785846.1, on the reverse strand, counting down.
GACAACTCTAAACCTCTAAAGAAAACAAATAAGATGAAGAAACAAGTTAAAATTGAATCTTTAACCCAAGCAAATACCACTAACAAAGACCCTGTGAAGTTTAAAAAACCCTGAGAAGTGTAAAGCTTTTGTCAGGAAAGAGGGAAACTCTTTTTTTTTTAAACCTTCAAACACACAGAGACACGGGTTTTTCACTGTGCAACCTACATATGTATGTGGGTTGTATATTGTGTAGACTGCATATGTACCCAGGTTGAGCAGAAGCAGGGTGTGTACACCTCTGAAAATTTTCAAAAAGAAAAGAGGCTTAGAAAACCGACTAGGCAGGGAAGACTGGTACGCACCTGCGAGGTGAACAAAGACCTAAATTGACTCAGTAAACATGAAAAACTCAAAAAGAAACTAAAAAAACCAATTTGAACCAAAATCTCCCACTAAGACCCTAGAGAGAATCCCCAGTGGAGTCGCCAATTCTACTAGTGGGGAAAATCCCCATATTACTATACTGGGTCGAGGCACAAGAAGACAATTGACTTTCTTTAAAAGAAATTTGTATTCCTAAGCTACCCCAAAACTATCTAAACTAAATGAAAAGAGAGAGGAAAGAAGGTCAATGGGTGTACCTTTGGTCCTTGTGGCTGGTGTAGACCTCTTTCTCCCTTACAGCTTCCTATATTGTGGGTCTCCTCCCAAAGTTGACCTGCAAAAAGATTATAAAAACAATGCTACAAGATATACAATCTCTACTTATCAATGTCAATGTGCAGATATAGATATAAATGCATAAATCAAATGAAATCATAAAGACACAATGTATTGGGACAGGAAAGAACTATTTTATTCAATATGAAGATAAAAAATATTACAACCTTCTTCTACAAACACTCCACAAACCAGGTCTGAGATCCTATATTCTTTCTCCAAGTGCACCATTCCCATGCTTGCCTCTCACAACCAACTGATCTCTTGGTAAGAGGGAAAGGGTTGTATAAGGAGAAAGGGCTGGAGGGGAATGCTGAGGCCAAATCTCAAAAAGGGATGCAAAAGTTGGGCTAAGAAGGGGAAGGGATTTTGGCAGAGTTTACTTGTTCTCTTGCTTGTTGTTGTAAATGGGATCCCAAGACCTCTTTTTATATGAGAAAAAGATGGTTATTCAGTTTGGGGACGGGCTACAATGGGTGAAATGGTTGGGAAACCCTCGATAGCCCGTAAACTTCATCGAATTCCTTGCAATTATATATTTTTTGCAACTTTTGGAGGTAAACGCAGGTTGTCTAACATGCATCTCACGTATGTACGTGGGATAACTAGTATGCATCTTGCATGTGTACGCGAGCTATCAATTCAGTAGGGTGTGTACCTATTCCAAAAAATGGTTTTTTCCAGAAGGAGCCTCATTAGTAATTTGGAAAATTGTGTAAGTGAAAAGGCTAATGTCATGTATGCATAGGTAGGGAATTTTGGACTATATCAGTGAGTTGCATGGGTAAAGGGAGAGGATGGATGGAGAGAGGATATCTACACATGTGCAAGTGTAGGATAAATAGAGGTGGTCATGTGCTTGAGAAAGATTGATATTTTCATGCAAAGACTAGATTTTGGTGCATTGGAAAAGTAATGAATAGGGAGAACAAGTCCAATAACCATGGATTGATACCTTGAAATCACATGGGGAATTTATTTGAATTCCCAATCCCATGGGTTTAAATTTGGAACATTTCTAGGCATTTGTAATGAGAAAAAGGGAGGGTGTAACACCCTGTTTCCCCCAGTTTGTAAAAACAACTGGACTGGCCAAGAACTATGGCAAACTCATAAATGTGAATATGTGATGTAAATGGACCTTGAGGAAAAGGTCAATAAATGTGAATAACATTATGAATTTATATTGCAGGACTGCTGAGAGGGGATGTGCAGAAAAAGAGACCACGATGGCGATGGAAGGCACCTGGAAAGGTGGCATTAACTTCCACCGAGGATTAATACCGTATTTGGACTCCACTGGCCCGGAGAACCAAAAGTGGCTCGCTGGCCCTGAATTAAATATCTCGCAGGCTAGTAGGTAGATGGTTTAATGAGGGATAGGAGGTGAACCACCCATCCGTAGAGCCGTCAGGCCTGACCAACGCAAGGGTAATCGTGCCACACGCAACCTCGCAAGAGGATAAGGCGTGGGGTAGAAGCGATTGGGGACAGACGCGAGGGGAAAACTCTGGCGATATGCAGAGTGAGTGATAGCAGAGAGGAAGGAGAGGAACCTCCGCTCCTGGTCACTGGCAGACATAGACGTAGTCTCACAGCATCGTGGTCTCAGCTCGGGGGTGGCTAGTGGTAAATCCGCTGGGAGTCGCTAAGCCTACGGTTGGGTGGAAATGAGCACCTCTCTCAGTAGTTGCATAACCCCTGGTGTTATTTCTGATAAGTGTTTTGCCTCTGGCATCTTGAAATATATATATATATATATATATATATATGTTTATTCTGATGATTATGCCCATAAGCTGTGAAACTGTGAATGAATTCATTGTAAGAATGTATGTAGGATGTTTTGATCAATACTAGTAGATGCATGTTTATAATGGAAAGACCACGTCTGGCTTATGTTTTCATAAATCAGTATTTATATGCTTACCGACCTAATTCAGACTGCATGTCTGATTCGTGGGAGAAAGGTACCCGTATAGGCCTCAGATAACACCCTGGGTAAACCTCCCCATAGAGATACCCTCCTTGAAAATCCCATCAAGAACCTGGAAGGAGGACGTAAGGGCGCAAGGCCCTAATAAATCCCTGATAAGTATCGAATAGAAGGATGAGATCCTATCGGGAAATTTATGGTCACTCATGACCGTTAAATTCAGTAAGAGGAAGCTGGAAAGTTAAGGGCCTTAACTTTGATAAATGGTGAACGATGGACGAGATCCCATCAGGAAATCTGCGAACACACTCGACCGTTAGATTGGTAGGAGAGGGTAAGGTGGCTAAATGCCTTACCCCTTTGTTTTTTGTGTCTTCGTGGGCAGCAAGGAATTTGGGATCGTAGATCTCCAAGGTTCATGAGAGTATCTGGACCGTGGATCTTTTCCATGTCCAGGGAGTCGTGGAAGAATGCACGGGTAGGAACCAATATGAGCCGTCAGATCTCGGCTGAAAAACCTGACAGCCATGGGATCTGTCAAGAGTTACCCGAGGATTAAGACTCCAGTGTATAGGGGCGAAAAACCCTGGAATAGACCTAATCCATCCAATTAACGAAGGCCACGTGTCAAGAGATCACCCATTTCGGGAAACCGGGAGTCGAGAAATTGGGAGCCCTGTTGACAAGAGATCGGGACTTTCCATTGTGGAAATCCTGGGATAGATCTGGGCCGTCTGATTAACGTAGGCCACGTGTCATAAGATATCCCATTTCAGGAAATTGGGAATCGCAGAATCAGGATTTCTATTGACAAGAGTTCGGGATTTTCCATGGTGAAAACCCCAGGATAGATCTGAGCCGTTCGATTGACGGAGGCCACGTGTCAAGAGATCTCCCATTTCAGGAAATCGGGAATCGCGAGATCGGGAGTCCTGGCAACAAGGGGTCAGGACTTTCCTGGGTGGAAACCCCGGAGCAGTTGTGGACCGTCCGATTTAAGGAGGTGACATGTTGAGAGATTACCCGTTTCGGGAGATCGAGGATCGGGGATTCGGGAGTTCCACTGAAAAAAATTCAGGCTCTTGCCTTGACAAATCCCGATCCATAATGTCGAGACAATAGCATGTGGCTAAGTCTCGATGGATGGACAAGATTCCTTTGGGAAATCTCAGGGTCCGTAACGACCGTCCGATGTGAGGAAGAGATGCCAGTTTTACGTTGGGGCGTGAACGCACATTAGGGTAAGTAGCGAACAGATCTGGATGGCCAGAGTCCACCTGCCCAGATCTATGGCTG
>ML785846.1:413952-445852 GCA_009831015.1 Picea engelmannii | reverse complement strand
AACGACGCTCAGGTGGATTCCGGACCCCCCTTGCCATTATGCCTTTAATGGGGGGGGGGCGTCCGGAATAGTGTGGCATGTGAAGTGGGGCCCCCTCCTGTCCTGTCGACTACCATGTTTCACTTCCCCCTCTGCCACCTGTACTCCACTTAACCGTGCAACGGGGCCTGTTCTCATTGGTTGTTCTCTAGCCCTGTTGGGATTCATCCCTATTGGTCGATCGCTAGCCCTGTCGGGGTTCGATGGTTGCAAAGCCGAACGGTTTGACATTACCGTAGCGCCGAGATGCGAAGTTCAAAATACACTACGTTTATTTGAACTGTGATCGTGACCCGCGATCACATGGGAACAGAGAGAGAGAGAAAAGAGCCATCTTACGCTGGTCCTCCATGGATATTTAGGGGTTCTGATTCGGCAGAGGACCAGAAATATCCGATTTAGGTAGTGGGTATGTGACAGAGGGGAGCCACCAAGGGAACTGCATAGCAGTGAAGGGGTTCACTCATGTGTTGTGCAAGCCAATAGGAGATCCCCTATAAATTGTGGAATCCTCACACTTAGCGAAGAGAAGATGCCATTGCTGAAATCCTCCTTGTGAGAGATTGATAAGTGCTCATAATTACTAAGAGTTTTTCCAAATTCACCGAGGTGATATCATGGCCTAGCTAGGGGGTGGTCAATTGTAGAAAGACTAAGTGTAGTTGTGCCTATGGTTGGGTGGAAAATCACTCACCCTCAATTGGTTTGTTTGGAAACGTATCTTCAGATATGCCTCTATAAATTCTTCTTGAAATTTTGTATGCAGTAAAGTTTAATTTTGAAATGATGCATGCATGGGATAAAATGCGTTCCTACCATGAAATGGATATGAAGTATGGATTTGGTAGCTTGCTTTCATAAATAAAATTATGTCTTCAATCATTTCATCTCCATCTTGATTTCATTGATATATTATCCTTTGTTTTGTTAATAAAACCATGAAAGTAAAATATGTGGTGGAATTGAGAATGAATTCTTAATTGGAAGAAATTAACCTTAGAAATCATGTATAACACTTTAGGGATATAATCTTGAATGGTGTAACTTTGGAGGTGTGCCAGTTATGAGTTATAGACTGGATGCTACAACTAGGTAAAGAGTAATTTTGGACTAATAATAGTGTGATTGTGTGGAAAGCATGAGTTTACAAGTTATGTTGGGGTCTAGTGAGGGTTATATTATAAGATACAATCAAGTATTTTGGACCTACTATCTATGAAGCCACTACTTGTAATCATTGTGTTGTTGGGCTCAACTTCACTCGACAATAGTAAGGAGTACTCCCCGGTATTGTCAGTGTTTCATGGAAACCTGCATAGGAGATCTAGCTAAAACATACACAAACAAAGCTTATCAAGAAAAGGAAGAGAGATACACAATGAAGAATGACAATCAATGCATATTATGATCTAATCAATGAGTGAGTGATATTCACTCATATAGGAAATGACATCCTATAATTAGGAATGCATGCATAATAGTGATGGTCTAAGATTAGAAACTCTAAAATAGAACTAGTCAATTAACTCCCATTGAACTAATGTGCCGAAAATAGAAATTTCTCCAACACCCCCCCTGAACATCACTATGGAGTAAAAAATGAGTCCCTGCTACTAGGCCATTTTAGGTATTCATGTACAATGCAACTAATGAAAACTGAATAAAAGTGAGGAAAGAAGGAAAACCAAGTGGGAACAAACCCCCCCCCTGCTCAAAAGATAATGTATCAAAAGAAGAAAATGGAAGTTGTTGGACAACTGTGTTCTTCATTGCAAGACGATCTCACAAAGTCTGAAACTTCTACTCACTAAAAATCTTCATGAAGATGTAGAAATATTTATGAATCTGATGAAGTCCATTGGTAACCTATGGATCCATCTGCACCTGAAAATATTCCCTTATGGTGGAAGTGGAACCAGATGCAAAGTCTGATTCTTTAGGAGTGAGTCATACTCCTTTTGCATGGCTGCTTTCCATAATGGATTTCCCACATCCTTATTGTAGGCATGCATATCAGTAGATTGAACCATATAACAATGCATGGGCATCGCAGGTTCTGAAGCTGAAAATACATGAGAAGGCTACTTATGCTGAGATCGAGTCCTCCTCAAATCCAATGGATTCCCTACAAGGTTGCCTACTGCATGAAGTGTGGTTTGTGCCTTCTTGGGAATCTGTTGAAGCTTCAACGCTGGCTTCTTATCTGGCTGTACTACTTGCTTATTTCCATGTACAAAATCTGAGTGTATGGAATAATCTTTGATGTCTAAAACTAATGGAAGCACAAGAGTATATGCATGTTGCACTGGAGGTGCATGAAAAGTACTCTCCTTATGTGTAAGTAGAATAGATGAGTCATCGTCAGAAAACTTAGTGAATTTATACAACCTTGACTTGTGATCCACCTCACCAATTGCAATGATGGAATTGTCATTCATGTTAATTACTGAAACTGAATCTGATGTAAATTCAACCTTTTTACCTTTCTAAGTGATCTGATAAACTGAGAGAAGATTCATAGAAATCTTTGGAACATGTAAAACATTCTCATAACTTCCATTATGGAGTTCCACTCTCCTTTCTCCTATTACTGCTATTGGAGTATCATCCCCCATGAGAATAGGGGGTCTTGAGCATGGACTCAAAGAAGAGAAAAATTCTTCTTTCATTGCCATATGATGGGATGCACCAGAATCTATAATCCATGAATCAGATGAGGAATTAATTGCAACCATAGCATGATGATTACCTTTCTTAGGAGCAAGATATTTTTCCTTCTCCTTCTTGACTCCCTCTGGAATGAAGTTTCCAAGGTTGTTCTGTTGAAGTGTCTGTGCCATAAGATCGATATGTTTCTTCATGCATGTGGATTCTTCATGATTTGGTTTATTGCAGTAAGTGCACTTCTTTTCCTTCTTCTTCTTCTTGAAATCTGAAGAGTCTCTGGAACCTGAAGAATCATTGAAGGGTTTGGAATATCCCTCCTTCTCGTTATGTTTCTCCTTTCTGTTGTGTTTGGATGATCATTTTCCATCATGCATGGTGAGTGCATGTTCTTTGGAATTTTTCATGAGGCCCATCTATATGAGTTTTGTTTTCTCTTGTGTGAGAGACTCAATGAACTGAGCCATCCTAGGCATTTTCCAATTTGTTCCAAAAAGACATATGCCAGAATGGAAATTGGAGACATATACATCGTATTCTGGTCCTAGTTTGGCCAAGATTGTTAGAATAAGTTGTTTCTCTTGTGTAGACTTATCAATACCACATTCACCCAAGCTCAATAGCAAAGATTTAAATTTAGTAAAAAAATCTTGTATATTATCAAAACTTTTAGGGTCTAAGGTATTCAACTCTACCTCAAGCATATGACCTCGCATCTCATCCTACTTTCCAAAGAGTCCTTCCAAGGTGGTCCTGATCTCGTTTGGAGTCTTGCATGTGACAACATGAAACCATAGATCAGTGGATATTAACTCAAGAATTAGTCCTGTGGCCTCATCCTTACAGTTCGCTCATCTCATCTTCTCAATCGTTGATGTAGGTTCTATTTCTGTCGCCATCGTCAAATTATACAGTCCTTTCCTTATGAGTTGGAATTATGCCTTGGGATTCCAATCAAAATAATTGTATGGTGTGAGGATTAGCACCAAGTTTGACTATATAATAGTTTTCCTATCTATCTCTCCTACTATTTCTAAGAACCCCTAAAAATTTACTCTCAATATGTAAGTGAAAAATTAAGAAATCACGGCAGAAAGGGCACTTTAAGTGAAAATTCTTATCAGTTTCAGTAGACGATCTTCCGACTTAATTTTTGAGAAAAAGGTGAGGAATATCGCCAAACGATTGAAAACCCACTTGCAGAATGGGCCGATTTACTTCTAAAGCAAGTTGTTTCCTCAAAAACTTAATATTTTGGGAGCAATCACTGTAGAAAGGTACGACCACAGATTCGTATCAGTTTCAGGAGGCTATATTCCAGCTTACTTTATGAGAAAACGGTGACGAATCTCGCCAAACGGTTGAAAACCCACTTGTAGAATGGGTCGATTTACTTCCTACGCAAGCAATTTCCTCAAAATGTTAATATTTTTGGAGAAATCACTGTTGAAAGGTACGACCGCAGATTTAGCTTATCGAAACTTCGATTTTCCTTATTCTTTGGCTTGTCTGGTTTGCTCCAAGCAGCGTAGCTTTGATACCATGTCAGTGTTTCATGGAAACCTGCGGAGGAGATCTAGTTAAATCATACACAAACAAAGATTATCAAGAAAAGGAAGAGAGATACACAATGAAGAATGAGAATCAATGCATATTATGATCTAATCAATGAGTGAGTGATCTTCACTCATATAGGCAATGGCATTCTATAATTAGGAATGCATGCATAATAGTGATGGTCTAAGATTAAAAATTCTAAAATAGAACTAGTCAGTTAACTCCCACTGAACTAGTGTGCCGAAAATAGAAATTTCTCCAACATGTATATGGTCCCAATTAGACTATACACCCTTTGGATTAGTAGTCCCATTCATAATTTGGCCTAGCTTCCATTTATTGTTGTCTTTTGGTTTTCGTGCTGGTTACAATCCGATGTACTAATGAAGTGGGTGGATGTAATGCAAAGATCTAGATGAAGACCATGTATGTAAATACAACTAATCTATGCTAACCTATCCTAGCTAGGAGCACACTAGAGTAACCGGTGAGTTATAATGCAACCAAAACCTCACACTACTTTTATACAGTTAGTTGTAACAAAAAAGGAGGATTAGATGCAAATGCATACATATGTATATAATTAGTTTAGCCTAGATCACAACAATGTATACTATAATAATCCATAAATCTCAAGGCATTGAAATATTCAAAGAAATATCAATAATTGTAGAATGACAAAGATTGTATAAGAATTAGTCTACAACAAACAAACATTCTTACATTCCATAGAAACATCAATTATCTTCACTTGAAGTAGTTCAAAGTTCTGATCTGTTTCTACATATAATTCCTTCTATAATATGTTGGCCCCGAGGGCTTCTCAATGTTCATTAACAATGTATAAGTTCTCAAAAAAGTTCTTGGGTCTATACAATGCTTGAAAATCCAAAACAATTCCTTTCTCATGAGTTTCTACTCTATTTTATACAAATATCTAGTGCCCTTTCGCCTTCTTCTTGAAGAGGCAGTTACAAACTGTTCATCTTCTCTATTCTAATGACAAGTGGCATAAAGGATGAAATTTGAAGTGGTTAGGAAAAGGATGAGAGAACAAAAATTGTTTGTCCTTTCCTTATGAACTTTTTCTTCGGAGATGACCAAATTCTTCCCAAGTTCATCTAATCTTGGGAGATGACCATTCCTTATCAGTTCTTGGGAAACTTTGTGATTCCTTGAACATATCGCCATTGCCTTGGTTACTTCTTTATCTTCCCTTTTCCCTACCTCCTGGAAATTATCTAATGCGTACATATCTGTCTTTCTAGTTGATTTTGAGGGTCTATATAGCTCAGCGGGTGCATCAGGATTCTCCACTATCCAAGTATCAATGTCAGCTATACCTTCACGTATAGTGTTGTATTGTGTCAGCTGCATTTGTATCTAGTTTTTTTGGTCAATAACTATTGAAGCCACCTTTTGGAAGAGATGTAGATCAACATACATGTCAATGATGGAACCTTCCAAATCATTCCTCACATTTTCCACACTGGCCTTAAAGTTGAGGAGACTTCTTTCATCGATCTTTACTTATTGAAGCCTCTCTTATAGCTCTTTGATCTTGACCTCCTTCTCTTCATTCTGCTGGCATAGCCTCTGTATATTATCTACGGTTGCATCCATAAATGAAAATCCTACCCTAGCTATGGCCACGGGGTCTTCCCTAACATCTCCTATGACAGGGAATTGAGTAACCACTGACAAAGGGGATCCTTCTATTGCTAGAAACTTTTTCACTCTTTCTTGCACACTTCTATCGATTATACTATCGTATGTGAAACTTCTTAGATCCAATACTTCAGCTGATCGAAAAGGTTCCTAGGGCCTGAGGCCTAAACCATTGCTCGTTGTTTCTTCTCCTATACCTGTGATGAACATTCTAGGTATGTCCAATTCCATCAAGTGTGTGTCACCCTCTTTTTCCTCTATATTCTTCTTCTTCATTTCTTCTTCAACAGCTTTATCCGTTGCTTATTTTTTCGCTTTCTCTGATAATTCCACTGCTACTCTTACTGCTTCTGCCAGCTCCTTTTCATTTTTTGCAATATCTTTTTCTTCGTCTTCAGCTTTAGCTCTCGCTTCATTTTCTACCATGGCCTTTGCTTTGTTGGCTTATATTTCCTGTTTCTTTTTAGCGTCATTCCTCCTTTTCAACACCTTCTCTTTGTCTTTTCTCTTTTTGTATTTTGGTGCTCCGTCCTCCTCTTCTACGGAACCTGAATGAGTTGAGATAGATATGGGAGAATATCTCTCAGCTTCATCTTGTTCTGCCTCTTTTATGGCTGCCTCTCTTGTAGCTTCTTTGTTCGTGATCCTTCCTTTTGGCTGACCCCACCTGTTGAAAATGAGTTCATTGTAAGTTATGGTGTTTTGATGCACCTCCTCTTATTATTAGAACTCAGTGGTGTATTCATATGAGAGTCTCATGTTATTGAAGTGCTCTTTGACAATATTCTTAGGGTCATGCCTCCAAAATATTTCCTCTCCAAAGTGGTAGGAAAGTAATATGTCCACTCCTTTTTGAGCTTGTTTGGTATTCTCAAAGAAATAGTTGTCAATGTATAGAGTTAGTGGAATCCAAATCGCTTTCTTTGATCTATATATCATTCCTCCAACCCCATGTATGATAGTTTGATACGCCACCTTCTGAATCACAAATTTGTCAGGAATGAATCGAGGGAGTAAATGGGGTGGTTTCAGCACACCATATACTCTTATATAGGTACCGTTCTCCACAAAATACCAGTCCCTAATCCTTCTTATGATTGTTATGGATTTGTCTGTCATACAAGGTGGGAAGGTGCAAAAGATAAATTCATACAATGGGGCAAGGAAGTGTTCGCGGATTCTTTGATATTTTGTTTGGTATTTGTGCTCCCAAAGCACTTTGCAGTAGATGTGGATAGAGGCATCAGTGGGAAACCAAATCCATCTCATGTTTGGGTACCTATGAGAAGAACACATTACGTCTAGAATATATGAGGACATATGGAAACTAGGGTTGTGCTTCTGTAACTGCAGAGATGGAAGATTTGAGATTTTCAGACAATATATATTCCCAGTTGAATGAGAACCCCACATATGCACATGAATAAATTAGGGGCATGTATGATAAGGGGAAATGAGTTTCATCTTGTTCCCCATATAACCTACACATCATGGCCACCACATAATGATAGGGTCTCCTTAAATTGGTCGTCGAGTACTGAATCTTGGGCCGATACTTGAATTTTTTATCTGCTTTGTACCACGTGGGGAATAAATCTTTCGGTGTAAGTTCCAACTCATTGAGGAGTTGACCATCCAATATTTTGTTCCTAGCTTCAATACGATAACATTTATCTAAATCATCGGGCCTGAATAAACTATGGGTTCTTTTATTGCATTACAAACATATCGACTATTTATATCTATGTTATTCAAAATCCAAGAAATGGTGTATGCACACAGGAAGAACGTTGGATGTGTTGCCACCCTGAAAATTCCTGACTTTTTTATGTTCCTGAACACCTGGAGCTCATCTATCTCCTTTTCCTCCACAGATAAGTTTGACTTCTTGAAAATATAATATAATTCTCCCCTTATTAAGGTTTCTCCATCCTTCTCTAGAAGTCCCGACGTATCATCATATACGGTCTCGATAGTTTCTGCCTCTACTATTTGTTGGGAGTTGTTAGATGGATCAACCCCTGTTTCTTTTGTCATCGTCTCCTTCCATGATGACATGTATGAATATGTAGAAAGGATAAATTTAGAGCATGTTATTTGAAATACAACTAAATGATCAGACAATTATAAGAATTACTAAAATTACTGAGGCATAACAAGTTGCTTTATGTAGATGTCAAGTTGAAAGGGACTTATCCGATACATATCAAAGGGGTTAGAAATAAATGTTCCGATAAATATTGCTAGAATGGTGATCGAAAGAATTAAAGACTACTCCTCTGATCACATTAGAGGAGTTGGTAACAACTCCTTCGATGAGATCGAAAGGGTTGTTTCCAACTCTTTTGATATGTCATCGGAAGGAAATATCACAAATACCAAAAAGGTTGGGGCGCTTAAGAGTAACTCCTCCGAGCATATCGAAGGAGTTGAAAGTAACTCCTATGGTATGCTCGGAAGAGTTAAAAGTAAATCCTCTGAGCATATCAAAGGAATTGAAATTAACTCCTCCGATATGCTCGAAAGAGTTGTTTTCAATCACTCTAAGCCATGTGAAGGACATAACTTTAACCTTTCCAAATGCATTGAAGAAGTTCCTTCGAAACCTAGTTAGGTATTTTTTGCGAGAATGGGAAAGCAATCCAGGGAAAAACCATGACCAGTTTCGAGGAGACTGAGGAAACTCTAGAACTCTCTCTAGATTGAGGTCTTTGTGCTCAGGGTGAGCTTTGGGGGCTTGCAAGGGTTAAGTGCAAGGTTGTAGAGAAATTCCATCGTGGTGAAGAGGAAAAGGGACAATTGTTTCTACATCTCGTGGTAAGTAACATGTTCTAAAAAAAGTGTAAGGTTGGCGAAAGGGGGGTGGTCGAGAGAAAAATGATGAAGAGCGGGGGAAGAGGATTATCGATCTAGGGAAAAGGGACTAAGAAAAACTAATAAACAAAGACCTAAACCTATCTTGAAAAAAGGGAGAGAGGTGAGGTAACCTTACCTGGATTATGCCACCATGTGGTGGATATGGATAGGTGAGAGCCTTGAACGATGTTTAGCTCGACGTTTTTATCCTCATGTTTTTTCGTTCACTTGCAAATGGTAGGATATCACTAAACCTAACCTCGTTCCATTTATATAGCCAAACAACCATGTATGGCATTAAATGCGGTGGTTGGGGTCGGTTTGATCAGAGGCGTTAAGAGAAATTTCTCCAATCAGTTTGGAAGTTGAGATAGTAACTCTTGCGATGTGCTCGGAAGAGTTGAAACTAACTCCTCCGAACATATCAGAGGAGTTAGAAGTAACTCATTCGATATGATCGGAGGAATTTCTCCCAACTATCGCAATATATTTATGTATCAGAGCAAAAGACAGTAACTCCTCTAAACTGCTCATAGTAGCTTGAAGTAACTCCTCTGAACTACTAGGAGGATTTTGAAGTAACTTTGTTTATTTTACAATTTGGATTGCAACACCACATACCGATTGTTTTTACAAGTGAAACATGAGCTATCAGAAGAATCTTGAGATAGAGAGGGAGAATTATGAGGCTTTCTCTTAGGCTCAAAAAATAAGGGGCTCCATTTTTAGGGAGGTAAACAAAATCAAAGGAAAAATGGAGGGTTGTAGTACTTGTCACAACACATTGTCAAGGAAATGTCTCTTTGTAGACTTTCGATAAGCCCTGATAGGTTGTAGTCAATATTTTAGATATTAGAGAAGAGCCCCATGTAAACCCTAGGTGCCCTATGATCCTTACTTATGTGCACTATAAAATTATGAAGTTGTGGCCAAGTAATTTGTGAGTTAATGGAATATAGATTAGAGGTACATGATGTTGGTCTTATGTTCTTAAGAGTCCTTGTGAAAGAGAATTTCATACCTTGCCATAGTAAACCTACTACACCTTGATGCCAGTTAGTTTATATGAGTGCTTGGATGGCACTATTACTTATTGGATTATATACATATTCATCTATCCATAGGCTCCCTATGAAATGGATGTTGAATACTATATGGGAAGTGAGGGTTTCTAACATTTATATAACTCTTTCAAGGGTGGATATTTCAATGTTTTTTCATATCTAAGTTTAAGGGCTTAAAGACTCTTAAGTTGGGAGGCCAACTTGGGTGATATAACCAATGGATTTTTTTTAATAAAGGGTAATATTTATAAAATGCTTCAAGAGTCTATGGACCCTTGTCTCATGGGCGGATCATTGAAGAATGCCTAAATTTATAAAGCTTATAGAACTTAAATCCTTGGGAACATGACCATTCTTCTTCATTGCAAACCTCTTTGTATGATCTTAGATTTTTATTCCAAAGGTTCACTAAGTACGAAGTTCAAGGAATTGTGCTTATCCCATATATTGAAGAAGCTTAAGGAGGTATCCAAGGGAGTGTTCTAGATTTAGGAAGCCGTTAGAAAAAAGCTAGAAAATTTTCCAAGGAAAAAATGACAGTTTTTAGTGTGATGCATTGCATGGCTCAAAAATTTGAACGATGTGACGAGGTAAGTGTAGGCTATTGCAAGGAAGAAAATATTCCTTGGTGTGAAACGTCGCGTCATAAAAACTTATGGCGTGATATAGAGCGAGATGGAAAACCTTCCCAGGTGTGATAAGGACGTCGTGTGGCATAAAATCTCCCCCAATGTGACACATCGCAAGTCCAAAATTTTTTGGAGTTGTGACATGGGTAAGAGACAAGGAGAAAACTTGAAATACATAGCATGACAAAAACTTTTGTGAGTGCGATGCAATTCCAAAGGAATTAGAAATACAATTGGAGAATAGTTGGAGAATTGTGATACACTCATTTCATGGACATAAGATTTCAGTGAGTGCGATATGTGTCACAAGAAGTGAAAAGGTGGAAGGAAGCGACAACAAAATGAGGAGATAAATTGGTAAGGAAAGATGAGATAAATAAAAGGGAGCATTACCATGGTGCAAAGTCAAAAACTTTAGAAGATCTGGTATAAATATAGGAGGAATGTTTCACGCCAGAAGAAGATTCTATGTGTTGCCACATATCGCAAGAGTATAATCTTTTGGGCAGTGTGGAAAACCCATCGCATTGGAAAACCTTTCCAACATTGTGATGTATTACAATTTTTAAAAGTTCGGGTGTGGAATGAAAATTTGGCAAGATGCGACACAACACTGGTTAGAAGTTTTTTTTGGGTGCAATGAGCTAATGGGAGACCAGATGCCTCGATAGTTGTAAAAATAAATGGTTCATGTACAAATATTGATGTGTCCCCATACAACGCCATGCCATCTGGCATGTGTGGGCCATCTACAAATGATGATGTGGCAAGGGAGAGAAAGTTGTTGGGTTATTTATATGTATAAATCCTTGACATTAAATCATCATTCCAGGGATTCATAGACCTCGAGATGCAAGCACAAGAAGTGCAATATCAAAGACTATTCTAGCCTATGCTAACAACTAATGCTAGCAAAACACACTTCGAAATGAAATAAATGAAATCAAATTTCCTATCACTAAATATATCAATAAAAAATCGCATATGCATTCAACCACACATAAACCAATTCAAAGAAACCAAATGTAAATCCCAGACACCTTAATCTTGCATTCACATATTTATATCAAGATGAACAAGGGAACTACATACTATGTCAAGAAGTGTGGTGTATGCATAGGTATGTTTTCTAATGAGATCTTTTTTAATTGATGAATACTTAAGATTTCAATATATGAGGGAATCAAATTACTTAAAACCAAAAATCAAAGTTATGAATAGTGATTACTTCATTAGCTTGGGGTTCATTAATGGAATATGTTGCAATCTTTCACTTGAGAACTAAGTGTTCATGCACTCCGAGAGATGATTAACTTGTCAAACTTAATGAATTATAATTACTATAACTTAACTTTAAGAAATATGGAAATGAAAAGGTAAACTACCCTTTAAGCTAATATTCAAATCAATCGCCAAAAATATGAGTTGAACTCTTTGCAAGATCCCACTGAACCAATCTTGAAACTATCAGCTTAAAAAGGTAACCTAAAGATGCAAATTCCTATGCCAAGCATGGAAATTATTTGTTGTTGGTGTTGCGCTTTGTATCCAACTTATTTATCTTCTCGAGTCTTATCATTCATCTTGACATATTCATTTACTCAAAAAATAATAATAAATATCATAATAATATCAATTATCATCCTATTAAGAGTTGCTCTTTATCAATGCTCGAACTCTCTTCCACCTAAGTATTTCTATACTTATACAATGATGAGTTCAACTCTCAAAGAGTCTGAATAAATGTAACACATCAAAATCCTTGAGATTGCATTATCTTAAGAGAAACACAGTGAATAAAATATCAAACTAGCTGAGAATCATAAACAAGCATATATATAATTAGAATTAAAGTAAGTGTTAACAAGATACAGGTTTTTTGTTAATAAAATAATTCAAACTAGATGGAGATTCTAAGTACAGATCACAATCAAACCTCTATTTTGTGGAATCAAACTAAAATGCAAACTAAACTAATAACATATAATACAAACTAGTTACACATTCGAGGTTGGTGGGCCCTTGCCAACTAGTAGCGATCTTGTATACTTACAGCAGTGAAATCAAATAGACACCATTGATCGAAGCTGCAATTTGTATTGTAGAAACAAAGTCTTCAATATACAGTGTACACATCAATCCATACACAATCATTTTGTGACAACAATAGGCAACAAATCATACGGATCACCCACAACTTCAATTCGATATATTCATATGTTCTATGGCATTGCATTATAGAGTGAATCATTATATAGGAAGGCATCTATATGTAGATATGAGAGTGATCCTTCAATTTCGTATACCAAAGTATCAATAATAGTTACAAAAACAATCATATCAAATTGTCTTTGATTCGATACAACCATCCAGACAATCTTAGAAAATGTAGAAATGAACAGATCGATCTACCATCGTGAAGCCTTCCATATGGGGCATACAACCAAATATCCAAACTGTAATTTTTTGAATAACTTGAAAATGGTCTGTAACATAAATTTGGGCAAAGTTAGTTTAGGAAAACCTTCATAATTTCCTAAATGTACCGAATATAAAAAATCTTCCCATGTATTACTCAATTTGGACCATTCTACACAAAATCCATGTTTTGTAATTGTTGGATTCATCTTCATTTTCCCATAAATCACATCGAAAGTGGAATGCCTTGAAAATGTTGTTAATTTTGATAAGAATGTTGACCATGAGTTGGAGACTACCATGTGCAACCTAGGCGCGAACCAAGGGACACACACCATACTAGCATCTAGATCTTCAAAACCCTTATGAAGATTTTTCATTTGGGCATGCACACATATGCTAACCATGTAAGTCAGGTGTAGGACCTGAACACTAGGTACAAGAACTGAACTGAAAAATTCTTCATTAGTAAATCTAGCTTAAAAACTCATTCTATTCTACTAAGAACTTAGGAAATGCAATAAAATAAGAAACAATTACCTCTAAGTGCTTGTTGAAAGGTTTTGGGCTTAGAAGCATGGAATTATATGATAATATGGATAGGTTCAGGTATAAAAGTAGGATGGTAGTGGAAAAAAAGGTATTTGAGTATGAAAAAATGGGAGGCCAACATCTCCCCCATGGATGTGTATTTTCATGTCCTCATGCAAACATAGTAGGTAGTAATATCCTTAGATTATCAACTTTGCGGGACCTTTCAAATAAAACCCTTTTCATTACCATATATTGAGAAAACCGTGGATAGTATGCTTTGTGCAAATCCTCTAAGAAATATTTGAATTTATCCCCTAAGTTGGTTGTGTAAATTTTATTGATCATGAAAATATCTTGTCCTAGAAATCCAAACTAAGTGCCTCAATTTAAGTATGTCAACTTCCGAACATAATAATTATTGTTTCAATATTGAGAGTATGTCTAAAGGTGTTCAAAGTTTTCCTTGTAGCAGGGTAGTTGAACCACAAGATGTTATTGACCTATTGTTAAGAAGGTGTTGCTTGAGAAGACTTCATCCTAGTATTGGTAAGAAACCGATGTTGACTGCCTAGTTAGAGGAAATGAAGGTTGTTTCACATAAATGGTTGCATGAGAATGCTATAATTAGGATTGGCACCAAGATATGATGAAAAAGGGGCAATGAATCTTTCATGTTGGATCTTATTGAATGTATTCTTTTCTTGGTTAGCTACAATTAACGATATCCATGGGAAATTCTTTATAGGATACTTAAGTAATGGAACAACACTCCCATGCCCAATTTCTACTGAATGACACAATACTTCTACTAGACATCCATAACTGTGTAATATAGACCAAATAAATTATCTCCCCCATGCCTATGTATTTTCATGTCATCGTGCAAAAGAGATACATCTTCAAATCTTGAACAAAAATGATAACTCCATAGATATTCAACAAAGCCCTGCAACATTTACCAAAATGTTCAAAATTACCCCTTTCCTTGTTTCTTAGTTTAGAAAGTCTTCGTTTTAGAGATCCATTAGAAATAGTGAGCACTTGAGATTCCTAGTACCATTTATTTTCAATTATTTTATGTAGTCCAACGTCAAATTATGATGTTGGAAAACCTTGCTAAGTTTTGTTACAAGTTGAAGGCATATTGTTTCAGGAGTGACTATTGGTTTCAAAATATTGAGCATCAATTTCTAACTTCCAGAAATCCATCTCCAATCTACATGGAACAATGTAATCACACCACATTTTCTCTTTTGGCTAATAAATATTTTGATAGCATTTGTTTCTGAGAAATATGAATCAACCAAATTATGGAATATATCAATTGAATAAGTTACAACTCATGACATTATGTCATTGGAGGTAAGTCATATGTGTTGCACAACACTTGAAATTACTATACACAAACTCCTTAGATATGCAATATAGTCATGGAACACAGACACTTTCAAGGGTTGTAGTCCGTAGACTGACTCAATATGCATCTCGCCACTTTATACTATGTCTGAGTTAAAGGGACACTCATGCAAGCTCCATGCCTTCTTAAATCATTCTTTCTTCGGATCCAAACCGCCTTCCTTCACTCCATAAACAACCCAAGATGGAGTAGGAGCTATGTATTATTTGTTGTTAAAGGATTCTCCATATGAAACCGAGTCATAAAATCTTTCATAGTCAATCCAAGTAAGCCACTTTTCGTGCACCTTAAATTTATCTACATTGGACAAGAGTACATAGCAAGAATGTTCATGTTCACAAGAAAGTTGGTATCAAATGATAAGAAATTTGTTGTTTGTCACGAGTATCCTTCAGTGACTCAATCAAATGCTCCTAGAAGTCTCCAAAAAGAGGCATGTCAATGGCCTTCAATCTTTCCTTTGTTGTTGCATCCATACTTACATAGAGTTGGGTTATATGTTTGCCACATGAATCTCTTTCAGTGGTTAATAAAGCCTTTGTGAAATATGCATATTTTCTAACTATAGAAGAAATATTATTTTACTTTTTTATAATATAGGACCTCATGTCTAGATATATTTCATACAAGTAAGAATTTATCATCTCCATTATGTGGTTATCGATTCTAGAACCCTACTTGTAGTGACCTGCGAACCCTCTAGAACATTCAATAACGAGTTCTCTAATCGATGCATCATTGATCAAACTAGGACATCCCCATATTTGAATCTTCCATATCTAATTTATCATAATTCATAAAAAAACTCTTACCGATCCAACAAAATTCTGAGAAATATTTCATGAAACTTTAGTGCATCCCTCAGCTAAATAGGGTCAGTATATAAATTCTTTGAGACTAAGTGTTTTGTCTTGAATATCCTTCCATGAATGAGATGAATTTCTACTTGCATACTCTCTGCATCCTTAGGAATGGGAGACTCTAGAAAAATACAAAATTGAGTGTATTCTCTATTATGAGGAACATGGTTGAATTTTACTATATAAGCATGAAGATACACTAGCTTTGTACATTTATTCCATCTACCTTGCAATGCAACTGGAACCAACACCTCATAAATCTCCATATACCTTTTACTTTCATATATGAAATAATAGTGGCATGTGTATGAAATTTTATGGGTAACAATGAGATGGTCGAACCTGGTCTACATGATCATGAGACAATCATAATCTATACATGAGGAATTTAGTTGGTGATCATACGATGATCAAGCTTGGAATATAATCATAGAGAGAGGTGTGAGTATATGAGGTACATCATATTGTTAATGGATAATGGATAATGGAATGTCAAGAGGTAAACTAATATCAGATGCTAGTGTAATGGTAAGGAATATTACTGTATGAGGTGAGGGTAAGGGTAGGGAATCTTAGGAGATGAGGGAATAATCAAATAACAAGAGTGGATGCAAATGTAGTATAGAAATAGGATAGAGGGATAGGGTAAATTATGAATTCATGGGGTAAAACAACAAGCATAGGAGGAGTTGTGAAATGAGATTCCCTTGTTCTTAATAAACTAAAAAGAATTTAAAAGCACATTACCTCCAAATTTGTTTATCCATCAATACTTTAAAATATGTATGTTGGATATGAACTTTGAGCATAAATGTTTTGAAGCTGAGGAGATCACTGTGATGTTCATGCTAATTTTGAATATTTTCTTTTGAATCTGGTGCAAATGGTGGGATTTTTAAACTGATTCAGGATACATGTGAAGTGCATATGATACCCACAATCCTCTAGATTGCTTGAAAATTTGAGAAGTGAAGACAAATATTTTGTTGATGTTGTACTTTATTTGGGAATTTAGATTTCTATTGCGAGATGAAGTAGGAACTTGTGGAACATGATGCATGTTGATTGAGGGTTGAATAGAAGGTTTACTAGAGCTACGTTGTTGGCAAAGGCCGAGGCTAATAGACACTTGAAAATATGAGCTAGGTTGTTGGAGATGATGAATGTTGATCAAATATGTTGATGATGAAGAAATGATGTTGTAAAAAAGATGTTGATGCTGCATATTTTGAAAATCTAAACTTTGTTTATTAGAACCAAACTAAAAAATGAAAATCTAAATATTGAACCAAAACTCAAATTATATTGTTTTTATTGATGCCATAAACCATATAGTCTTCACATATAACCCCTACTAGTGCAATTCAATCTATGTGAATGGATTTACTTGGATTCAGATATAGAAATAAATCATTGGATTATCGATCAATAATGTAAATCATTAACCAATGAGCGATGACCCACCATTAATGTCAATGGGAATCAAGGTACAAAAGTACATCCTAGTTGGTGGGAATGAATGTGTTGGAGTCAAACACTTATAGAATCCACCAGTCAAGGAATGTTGATTTATTCCCTATATGATAGCGAGAGAACCTGCCATTAAGGAATGCATACCCCAAGGTACTTATAAACATCTCTAATCTTAATCCAAGATGATGTGCTAGATTCGATGGGATGAGACTTGTCCGAAGGTGGGTCTTAAGGAATCCCACATTATCCAACATGAGCATAAAACACAGATTATTTTGAAGAACCATAATACAAGATTGAACAAACATGCAAAACTTTATTGATATTTTTTCCCGCCAGTTGCCTTGTTTTCAAGAAAAAATCATGTCCAATTGTTCCAGTAACATGGTTTTCAAAAGTGGACTTATTTTTATATTTACTATTTTATTTGTTTATTTATTACATTATCCTACTCTACTTGGAAAAAGAAATCATTTTCTCAAGTGTAGGAATATTTCCAATGTAGCCATGTGTGTAACAGGATTACAATTATGCTCATATTCATGTTTGGAATATATGATTTGAGGGATACCATAATATGAGGAAACAACTTCTTTGATTGTGAGGATGTCAAGAAATGCCGAAGAATAGAGTGGTGCTTCAGTCTAATGGTCATCTGGAACCAAATTTCAATGTATTCATGTTGTATATTTTTAACCTTGTACAATATTTTACTGCAAATAGATTTTCAATAAAAGAATAGAAAAGATACAATGGCAAATACACACATTACATAGAGATTATTCCCTGGAAACCCAAACAAGGAAAACCAACATATTTTATATTCATTCACGGTGATACATTGTTTACAATACAATATACATATAGGAGCCAGCGACATCCAAAACCCTAACCCAATTACATGGATTTGTAAACAACCCTAATTCCTTAACCGGAAATAGAAAACCATGTGTCGAAAAACCTCCCAACAATGGACACGAAAATTGAGGCAACATGAAAAATGAGGCAAAAATGTGACACGTTTCCTGAGGTAAAAATGTGACACGTTTCTCGAGGCTCCCCTGTGACCCCCCCTCAAACCCCCTTGTACAACCAATGTAACATAGAAGACACTACAACTACTCATGCAAATAATATAACACATACCCAACATTCTCCCACTTATTGTTTTCTTTGCATACAAGGGGTTACAGGGTTACATATTCAACAATCCAGGGCAACAATGCCCATAGATCCTCTACACCAAGAGAACTTCTCACTGCTCACAGATTTTGTCAATGAATCTGCAACATTCTTCAAAGTGTCCACCTTCATCAACAACATTTTATTTTCTTCAACCATGTCTCTCACAAAGTGATATTGAATATCAATTGAATTATAAGCCAGGTTCTTTGCCAGAAAAATTGCACTCTGACTATCACAATCTATCCTTACATATTGTTGTACCAACCCAATACATTAACACAATCTTTGTAACCATACTACTTCCTTACTTGTATGAGTGGATGCCATGTATTCAGCTTATGTAGTTGAAAGTGCCACTACAACCTGACTTTTTCTCATCCAACGGATTGCTACTCCAAACAGGTTAAACACATACCTGCTTGTAGATCTCCTACAATCCAAATCTCCAACCCGGTTTTCATCCACAAAGCCATGTATGTCTAAGACTTTGTCCAATCCTGGTCTTCATTGGTAGCACAATCCATAGCTAGAAGTGCCACACAAATACCTAAAAACCATTTTTACTATTGTCCAATGTTCCTTCTCTGGTTTTGACATATACCTGATCAAAACTCCCACTACATGTGAAATATATGGTCTAGTACAGACCATTGCATACATCAAACTACCAACTTCACTCGCATATGGAACATGAAACATGTCATCCTCCTCTTCATGTGTCTTGGGACACTGATCCACACATAACTTTACACCAACAGGAATAGGGACCTTGACCGATTTACATTCCTGCATATTAAACCTATGCAATATTGTCTCGACATATTTTCTCTGATTTAACCAGAGTTTCCTCTTTTTCCAATCTCTTTTAATTTCCATGCCTAAAATGAAATTTGAAGCACCGAGATCCTTCATGTCAAATTTAGAGGACAAATGAGTTTTCACTTCCTGGATAATCTCCTTGTTGTTTCCTATCAGCCACATGTCATCCACATACAAGACCAAATAAATCAAATGATCACCAATTAATTTAAAATACACACAGTGATCCTCTTTGCTTCTTGTGAAGCCAAGTCCCAGAATATAAGTATCAATTTTTTTATACCACGTCCTTGGTGATTGTTTTAAACCATATAAGGACTTTTTCATCTTGCATACCAGCTCCTTCTTTCCCTTCACAACAAATCCTTATGGTTGTTTCATATAGATTTCTTCTTCTATGTCCCCATGTAGGAATGTTGTCTTCACATCCATCTATTCTACTTCAAAATCAAATGAAGCAACAACAAATAACATAAATCTTGTAGAAGTTAACTTGGAAACATGAGAGAAAATCTCACCAAAACCAATTCCCTCAACCTGGGAATAATCCTTTGCTACTAACCGAGCTTTGTATTTCTCCACTTTTCCTTCTGCATTCAACTTCTTTTTAAATACCAATTTGTTTCCAATGGGATTTATTCTAGTCAGAAACTCCACTAGATCCCAAGCCTCATTCTTCTCTAAGTTTGTCATTTCTTCATCCATGACCTTTTTCCAGAGCTTTCCATCATCTAAATTCATTGCCTCCCTCACAATTCTAGGATCATCATTAGTAATAGAAAAAGCAAAATTTGAATGAAAATCAGATGGAGTATACCTTTTTGGTAGCCTTCTTTCTCGAACCAATCTCCTCAATACTGGAGTATGAGGATCTTGTTCTTCTGATTCTTGTTCTTCTGTATATTTTGATTCATCATCCTTTAAATCAAACTCTATTTTCTCTGGTTCTTTCTTACTTGGTAGGACTTCATGTTTAACAACGTCCTTCATTTCTCTAAATATGACATCTCGGCTATACACAACGTTCTTAGTTTCTAGGTTCCAAAGATTATAACCTTTGAGACGATATTTATACCCAATAAAGATAAACTTTCCAGCCTTCTTATCTAGCTTACTCATGTTTTCCTTTGGAACATGAACATAGGCCTCATAGCCAAATACCTTGAGATGTGTGAGAGAAGGTTTCTTACCAATCCATACCTCTTGTGGAGTCTTGTCATCTAGCGTTGATGAGGGTGATCTATTGACCAGGTAACCTGCAGTACCCATTGCCTCTGCCCAAAATTCTTTCCCTAACATGACACCACTAAGCATTCACCTTACTTTTTAAATCAACATCTTGTTCAACCTTTCTGCAACACCATTCTGTTGAGGCGTATATGGAGTATTATTCTTTCTTGCCATACCGCACTTCTTACATGATTCTTCAAATTCATTCCCGTAGAGCTCTCTGCCATTATCTTTCCTCAACACCTTAATTCTTTTCTCTATTTGATTCTCAACAATATCCTTAAACTCTTTAAACCTATCAAAGACTTCAAATTTATTCCTAAGGAAATATATCCAAGCATTCCTCGAGAAGTCATCTATAAATGAGACATAGTACACAACTTTCCCCAATGATGGAACCAACACAAGTCCAAACACATCACTGTGAATTGGCTGTAAAATTCCTTCTTCCCTCGTTGCACCAAAGGGGAATCTTACCCGATACTTCTTCCCATATACACAATGTTCATAGAAATCAAAATCCAGAGAATAGTTATACATACGTTTACCGTGTAGTAGTCGAAGACCCTTCTCTCTGATATGCCCCAATATTTGATGGCATAGCATAACCTTTTCTCTAGATACTGTAGGATTTATTTCTTCTTCAACTCCAATATCGGGAACAATGGAACTATTACACACATCAATAATAGTGCTTCCTTGCACCTTATACAGAGTTCCCAACTAAACTCTCTTAAACAACACCATTTCTCCTCGAACCATCCTACAGGTTTCCTTTTTAAATATTGTTTTTACCTCTGCATCATCCATTTTGCTTACAAAAATCAAATTTCTAGCCAATCCTGGGATGTGCAGAACACCAGGTAGTGTTCTAATCCTTCCATCTATGAGCCTCAACTTGAATTTTCCTCGACCTATGATTTTGTTTGTCGAGTCATCACCTAGGAAAACATTACCTCCATCATACATTTCATATTCACATAACCACTCCTTGTGGGGAGTCATATGAAAGGATGCACCTGATTCAACCAACCAAGCCTCATGATCTTCATGTGTTCTTGAAGAAGCCAAGTACACATCCCCTCCTTCTTCTGTGGAGGTATTTTCTTCTTTAGAAGGAGATTCTTCAGATCCCTTCTTTTTCTCAACTTTGGATCTGCATTCTTCTTTTAGTGCCCTTATTTTTCACATCTCCATCATACCTTTACAAAATTTCTGGGAGACTTAGATCTTCCCTTAGAATTAGATCTCCCACTTAAGGACTTAGATCTATTTCTTTCCTAGGAGTGTCCTCTTGCAAATAATGCAATTGTTCTTTGTCCTTCCATGTTCTTTTGTCTCATATCCTCTGAAAAAAAGGATGATACCACTTCATCAAACTTCAATTCAATTGTATTACTACCTATGGCCACAACCAGACTATCCCATGAGTCTGGTAAAGAGCACAGTAAAATGATACACTTATCTTCATCTAAAATTTTAATCTCAACAGATACTAACTGACTTACCATAGTACTGAAGGCATTCAAATTCTCTACCACCGAGTCTGCATCTCTCATCCTCAGGTTATACAACTTCTTTCTCAGGAATAGTTTATTTACTAGGGACTTAGATTGATACAACTTCCCCAACTTATCCCATAAATCTTTGGTTGTAGCTTCCTCTGACACATTCAGTAATAATGAATCTGAGAGACACAGTTGAATTGTGCTATTTTCCTTTCGATCCAACTTTTTCCAGTCATCTATTGAAGTTTTTGTAGGTGCAGTACCTAATCCACCGCAATCCACTGATCTTTGTCCACCAACAAATATTCCATATTGAGCTTCCACAACTCAAAACTTTGCCCA
Organism: Picea engelmannii; assembly: GCA_009831015.1. NCBI lineage: Eukaryota > Viridiplantae > Streptophyta > Pinopsida > Pinales > Pinaceae > Picea > Picea engelmannii. The sequence continues at coordinate 423,589 of ML785846.1, read as the reverse complement.
TTGGACTTATCGATCTCCATTTTCGAAATACTCACCATTTATTTTCACCTGGAAAATAAATACCATGGATATCCCACTGTAACAAGGCTTATCACAATCCTGAGCCAAACCATTGTCCACAAAGGCATCCCCTTGAAGCCAACAAAGCTATGATACTAAATGTAGATTTTAACCTTGTACAATATTTTATTGCAAATATATTTTCAATAAAAGAACATAAAATATACAATGGAAAATACACATGTTACACAGATATTATTCCCTTGGAAACCCAAACCAATAAAACCAACATATTCTATATTCATTCACGGTGATACATTGTTTACAATACAATATACAAATAGGATCCAACGACATCCAAAACCCTAACCCAATGACCTGGATTAGTCAACAACCCTAATTCCTTAACCGGAAATAGAAAACCATCAGAAAAAACCATGTTCTGAAAAACCACCCAACAATGGAAATGAAAATTGATGTGACATGAAAAATGAGGAAAAAATGTGACACGTTTCCCGAGGCAAAAAATGTGACATGTTTCCCTAGGCAATCTACTTTTTCATTAGCATTGCTTTGCACTTCCCTCTTTGTCATGCCATGCATATATTATACTATTTTTTTATTGGTCTCTTGAACACGTAAAGGATCCAATGATAGGCATGGTATAAATTCCTTGATCTCAACTTCTTTTGTTTTATCCTCATCCAATGTTGTCCATGGCTTATCAGGCTCTTCTAGGTCCTATTTTTGATGTTTCGCATCGAGTTTTTTCTCTTCTATTGTTGGAGTTACTTCACACACACCTAGGATTTATTTTCCTAAGGCTTTTCCTATGTTTATTAGTCATTATTCAGTCTCCTATATTTTAGGAAGAATATTCCTCTAGGGAGAATATTCTCTTCAGTGCACACTTCAGTTTGATCAGTTGAGTGGAGTCTAGATACCACATTGGTATTATCACCATGAAACATTGGGATCATCACCATATAATGTGCATTGTCCTTGGGATCATCACTAGAATATCACATTACCCATGATTCCCTAATCTCCTCCTCACTTCACTCTATTTCAGTCAGTTAACTGAAAATTGATAGACTAGTTAACTCAGTTAGGTGGTAGTTCACTCCCGTAACTGCCCGAGAGACTAGACTAGGCAACAGTTTACTCCCGTAATTGTTGGTGTGTGTCTAGATCACTCTATAAAACCACTATGGTGCATTGGCTTCTCCTCCAATGCACATTGGTTGAGTTATACAAAGTATATCATGTGTAAATTATCATTCATTCATTTGGTTAATGAGAATTCTTCCATTCTTTCTCTCCTACTTCTCTTTTATTGTATTTTCTTTGCAATTGTGTATTTCAATTCCCAACTAAATATATTTTGTGTAGGTTCAACACATTTACATGGTATCAGGGCCAACAAACTGCTAGGGAAAATCCACACCAAATTATTTTTTGTAAGTACCGAAGATTGAAGACAACAGAAAAATGGAATTCCCAAAAGAATTCATTCTTACACCTTACAACTTATTTGCATGGAAGGAGAATATGGTCATGCATCTTCGAAGCAGAGGATTGTATAGGTTAACCATGAACACAGAGACATAACCAAAATCATCCATAGAAAAATCAAAGTATCTAAATCGAATGGATGAAGCATTCAAAACAATTTGTAGTCTTAGTTCTCTTAATCTTCTCTTTCACATATCTTCCTGTAAAACCCCCAATGAATCCTAGACCACCATGGAAGGGCTCTTTGGAAAACGGGATGAGATGAGGGGACACATGCCCGATGTGTAATTTCTCACATTGGATCCAAAAATCTTCGACAATATCCAAGATTTGTTTACCAAATATAAGTATTTACTATCATAACTCATGGTTTGCGGGGTTTATAAATATAAGGAGGAGAAACAAATGGTTCTCACCATTCTCTCCAAGATTGGTCCTGAATTCTCAGTGTTTGTATCCACATTCCATTCAGTTGTATTTGCCTCTGGAGCCACCTAAAATATTCCTTCTCTTGAGGAATTTATCGAACCTCTGACACAAGATCAAACCAAGATCATCAACATGGGAAAAATCAAAGGCACAAAGGCACATGCACTTACTGTGCAAGATGGCAATGGTCATCAATATCATAAATCTAAAGATAAAGACAAAACAAAATCTTGTGAAAATCCAAAGAAGGATGGGTACTCAAAACCCTTCAACGATGCCTCCGGATCCAAAGGTTGAAAGGGAAGAAAAGGGGAGAAATGCACATACTTCCATTGTTGTGTTGGTTTTGTCACTTAGGTGAGAAAAACAACAACACTTTCATGCCTAGATGAGCCTTCTAGACAAGACAGAAGTTTGTGAGTGTGTTAAACAAGCCAAACACATGTATAAACAAAGAAATAAAACTAAAACAACTAAGAAATAAAAGTTAGAAAACATGAGGAACTTAGAACCATGAAAATCAAACAATGACCAGCATAGTGCTACCAATGGATCAATAGATTAGTAGGCAAAATACCGTAGAGAAAAATGGGGAATTATGAGTCCCCTCTTCCTCCTTGGGAGGGCTCTTGAGTTCCCTAATGGAGATCTCTTCATACAATGGAAGAAAATGGCAAATGGTGAAGACAAACAATGCCTATTCCCTCAAGAGGTGAGTGGAATGGCCTATTGTAATGATGCTTGAAGGATCCAAAGAGAAAAGAGGATTCTCAAGGGAGAATTCTTGCAGCATAACAATACTATGAAGATCTTGGTTTCTTAGTGCACCCATGGCTCTTATTTATATCATTTATTCAAGGAAAAATGTAATTGGTTCTTGGTGTGAAAAAGGAGCCTTTTAGGGCACCCTCTAGTCCTTGACCACCTTCCCATTTAGATTTCACTCAGATATGAGGGTCAAATCGTGTTGGGAGCTAGTCCATAAGTATTTGAGGGGACGACAAGATCCATAAATGCGCCATTCATAGAAGTGCGCAACTTTTCTCGTACAAAGTCGCGCCCTTGGCACATTGTATTCTCTGAGGGCTATGTTGGCCCGCACACACTACGCATTGTGCACACGCTTCCTTTAGTGAATTTGTGCATGTCAATTTTTGACCCAATTGTATAGTTTTTTCCTTTTGAAATGCATTTAAGTGATGTAGGTGGACTAATTGTTGTTGGCATTTATGTGTTTCCTTAACCATGTGTGTGCAATGTTGCAGACGATTTTTCAGTGATAATAGATGCCCCCCGATGTGTGAGGTTAGGAGCATACGTATAGCCAAAATACAACAATGTTTCTTTTACTGAGAGTGTCATTGTGATGAAGAGTGAAGAGAGGAACTGCAAGAGAGATCTTCTAGAGGGAGAGGGAAAAATATGGGACCCAAACCTTTCTCTAGGGAGAAAAATAAAATCTGTGTGCAAACAAGGCGGGCATGCCCCATGCTTGTGTCATGTAACCAAAATGTGAGATTGTAACTGAAGGTGTATGCTAATGTAGATAAATGCAGCACCCTTGGGGGTGGTTGATAATGGTAGGTGATAGGTCTGAATGGTGAACGGACTCTGAAGTGAGGAAAGGACAACGGTAATAATTGTCAATGACGCATAGGCATTGATGGCCTAACGAATTCAGAGGTCTTCAGCTGGTATGAAACAAATGAAATAGTCGCATAGTAAGACCCTCCATAACATGAGATTTTACTGAAGTTTAATGTTATGGGGGTTAATGGCATCAAAAAGAAATGATGATTCTCTCTTTGTCGTCTGATACTCCTCATTGTAAAGTTAATGAGAGTCAAGATACTTCTGCCCTTCTAGAAACTGTGTTGGTGTCGAAAGAAAGGGAGGCATGGCACCAAGAAGCAAAGGTATTCTTGAAATCCACTGAGTGAGATGTGATATCAGGTACCGACAAGTAACATGAACGAAGTCAAAGTGCTGTGAGACTCAAGACTTCCCTTGGTTGGGGATTTTGAAGGGTGACTGGCAGCAACCATAAAACTGAATATAGTGTCAGGGGGACGGCTAGATATGGGGTTAAACTGTGTTAGAGGCTTACAAGGTGGACAAAATTAGAGATCATGGGGACATGGACTTGGGAAACTCGGGGTTTGTGAACAATGTCAGAATGAAAAAGAGTGGATGCCCCAACCAAGGGAGACATGAGTTTCTTTTCCATAATGAAGAAGGCCGCTAAAGATGACGGTAAAATGATAAGTAAATGCTGGAAACAAAGGCTTTATACAATTACCAAAGAAATAAAGAATAATTTGGGTTGAGTGTACAGATACAAAAATGGGTGCCCCAGTGAAATATACCTTGGCCTATGAGGGCACAAGTTTTTGAACGAGAAATGGTGGAGGGTGGGGGACTCATGGGTGGGTTTTTGTATGAGGTAAATGAATGGAGGACAATCTGCAGATGGGAAAACTGATGGTGGATGAGATGGAGGGATAATGATAATGCGGAGGTGCATTCAATAGAACCAAGATGATATGAACTGGGAGTCCATTTCGCAAAGCTAGCAATATGATGAGAAGAAGCATGTGGTTCATTCTCGGAAGTGCATAAGACTATCAGGACTCCCATCCCTAGGGGGTGAAATCAGCATGAGTTTCAAGTTTCCAAGGGGGACTATGAATGGGACAACTCATGTGGGGAAGAGTGCTACCGAGTGACAGTACCAAAATGCAGCAGAGGTGAGGTAATGCAGAACCGAATGTACGGACCCTAAAGGCACATGTCAGAGGGTGTGACTGGGATATGCAATTGATTTACAAATGGAATAATTACATTCCAGTGTCGAAGATATACTTGAAGGGGCTGTGACGCTTTGATGAACAAGTACCTGCACACAGGAAAATGAAATACCCAACGTGAAAATATATGATGAGAAAGAACATGTGACACTATTTGATAAAATTGAAACATGAGCATGCATACCTGAGTGTGACGTGACAAAAATACTCATTTGAAGCCAAGTTCAGATGGTGGCCCAGGGAATGTGAATGTGTAGATGTCAGGACCAGGATCACGTGGTTGAGAATGGATATATATATATATATATATATATATATATATATATATATATATATATGGTTGACAATGTCTCTATTTTTGTAAACATTTGATGACACTGTGATGATTATATATGTATATATATATATGGATATACTTTTTTGGATCATTTGTATCTTCATGTGTTTATGTTTTGATGTTTATGATGTCTTTTCTATGTGTTGGTGACAAATGTATGATGTTTGTGTATAAAATGATGTTTTAATGTGATAAATGCCAATATAATACTAGGTTAGCCATGTTATCTGCTATTTGATTAAATTGTCTTGGAATATGTGTAAATGTGATTGAATCAAAGTTACGAGATAATAGTCTAAATTGCAGGTATTTTTGAAAGAAGCAAGGATTGTGAATGCGATATACATTGTTGAGCTGCAGGACGACAAGATGGGAATCTAATAGAACACTAAGGTGATCAATGTGGCGGAAACTGGCCTTGGTGAGGAGACCAATGATGCCATCGTATTCGGCTTAGTTGTTGGTGGCCAAGCCCAAACATATGCCACTGGAGTGGAGTAGCACATGTGAGGGGGTATAGAGGGCCCAAGCTACTGAAGCGAGATTCTGGGTCCAGCGGCTGGCACCGTCAACGTAACCGATGTGGTAGGTTGATGGATGATGCATCTGTCAATAACATGGATGATAGATTAGACATGAGGAATGGTGGTGGAAAAGAAGACTAAAAACTGTACAAATGTATACAAAGAAAAACCTAAGGTAGAATCACTACGCTCAGGTGTAAAAATTCCTTAGGTACAACCCGTTGACGAGTTAGTTGAGAGGGTAGCCATCTGGAGAGGCTAGGATGTATGTGCCCTTAGTGAGGCAATGTTGGACAATGTAGGTTCCATGCTATAAGGACTCGAATTTCCCATGGTTGAGGGTATCGTGAGCGATATCGTAGGCTAACACGAGATCCCCTTCGTTGAATGAGCAAAGGCTGACATGGCAGTCGAAGGTGGATTTGGAGCATTTTTTGGCTACCTCATTGTTCTGTAATGAAGATCAACGATCTTCATCGAGCAACTCTAAGGTCAGCAAGTGCTGCTCCATTGGAGCAGTGTCAGGTAATAGCTCGATGGCAGTGCATAATGTGGGGATTTCACATTTGATGGGGAGAGTGGCTTCTACCCCATGAAATAGGTGGAATGGTATGAAACCAGTGGTAGTTTTGACTGTCGTGCGATAGGCCCATAACGCGGAAAACAACATATGATGCCAGTTGGTCTTATGTTTGTTGACGGTACATTGTAGCATGGTTTTGAGGAATTTGTTGACAACCTCAACCTGTCCGTTGGACTGAGGGTAGTATGGGGAGGAAAAATCATGGGAGAAGCCTAACTTGGAGGAGAGCTCTATGAATATCTCATTCTCAAAGTGTTTACCATGATCAGACACTAATTTTAGTGGGACTATGAATTGGATAATGACGTGGTTGAAGAAAAAGCGTGTTGTTGTGTCAGCGGTGTTGTTGAAAGTGGGAATGGCTTCGGCCCATTTGGTAAAGTAATATACTTCCACAATAATGTACTTGTGTCCATTACTGGATGGAGGATGGAAATTCATGAATTCTATGCCCCATTTGTAGAAGGGGCCAACAGTGATGACTGGATGTAGAAGAGATGGAGATGGTAATGATTTATTTGCATAGATATGGAATTTTTCACATCTCTTGACAGCGTGGATGCAGTCATGAAACAACATGGGCCAAAAGTACCCTGCTCGAATGATTTTTTGGGCAGTGGACATACCTGAGAGGTGACCACCGCAAGTGTCTCTATGGAAATCATTCAAGACTCTGTCAGCTTCACCGAGGGTAAAAAATCGACGAAGGATGGTGTTGACCTTGCGTCGATAGATAATGTCTCTGATGAGGAGATATCAAGGGGCCTGATGGTGAATGCATCTATGATCATCTCGAGAGATATGAGACCCAAACTTCTGTGTCTGTGGGTAGATGAGGAGGTTGTCGTACCAGGGGTCATCGAAGGGGATGAAGAAGAGGCGTTCATCGAGAAAATCTATATTGATGGGGGAAGTTGTGGCGTTCGAGGGGAAAGTCGTAATGGGTTCGGCAAGGATAAGTGCTTTCTTGCTTTTGGGAGTTGATAACTCTAGGTTGTATTCTTGGAGGATAATGATCCAATAGGAAAATTTTCCATTAATTTGTCGTCGACTAAGCAAGTACTGCATGGGGTTGGAATCTGCTACGACCTTGGTAGTTCAAAGCAGGATATAATGGCACAGCTTTTGGACTACGAGGACAACTGCTAGGGCGAGTTTCTCATCATGATTATACTTCAGGGGTGGCCCTAAAAGGTTTTTACTGATGTAGTAAATGACATGTTCACGCCCATCATCCCCTAATTGGAAGAGGACTCCTACTACTGAGACATCGGATGCTGACAAGTAGAGGATGTAATCGCGAACATAGTCCAGGGGACTAATCAAAGGGGAATTGGATAGGGCATATTTTAAATCATCAAAAGTTGTTTGAGCATGTTCATCCCATCACAATGGGATATCATGTCACAGTAGGTGAAGAGACCCATGCGCGCGAGTGGCGTAGTCTGGGACAAAGGGACATAGAAAGTTGGCTTTGCCTTGTAGGCTTTGTAGTTGGCATAAATTCCTAGGCGGTGGAATTTATGTGATAGACTGGACCTTGAGGGGGTCCACTGTGATGCCATGTTGGGAGACAATGAATCCAAGAAGGCGTCTGACTGTGATGTAAAAGACACACTTGAGGGGGTTCAAGCAAATATTATACTGGAAACATCGTTGGAAAATGATGCATAATTCATCTAAATGTTGAGAGTGTTGTTTGGATCGAGTAGTGAGGTCATCCAAATAAGCAAGGATGATGCGAGAAAGATCATGAAAAACATAGGTCATGGCCCGTTGAAATGTAGCATTTGCATTCTTGAGTCCAAAAGGCATGACGCGATAAACAAAGGTCTGCCAAGGGGTAGTGAAAGCAGTTTTATACTGATCTGCTAGATGGATTTGAATTTGGTTATAGCCAGAGAACCCATCCATGAAGAAAAATGCCTTGCGGCTGACACAATCATCGATGATCTGGTCGATCAAAGGGGTTGGGAATTTGTCTTTGGGACAAGCATGGTTGATATTGCAAAAGTCTGTGCAAACATGAATAGTGACCTATTTTTTGTTCACAAGGACGGGGTTGGAGACCCACTAAGTGTATGCAATGGGGTAAATGAAACTGATAGCGTGTAACTTGTCAATTTCAACTTTGATAGCCACAAATTTGGATGGGTGAAGGGGGCGTTGATTTTGAAGGACAGGGGCGACATATGGCCAAGTGTCAATGCGATGTTTGACTATAGAAGGATCGAGGCCGGGCATCTCTGTATATGACCAGGAAAAACTGTCTCGGTATTCCTGAAAGAGAGATTTGTAAGCCATGAGTTATTCAGGGGATCATGCAGTGCCAATGTTGATTTCTTCTACGATTCCTGGTTGAAAGGAAATGTCAATGTTGATAGTGGGGGAGATGTTGGCCATGTTTCCTTCTTAAAAATTATCATGGGTAGGGATAGGGTTGTTGAACCAATCTATATGCCCCAGAGGAATGAACTCCTTAGTTTCGATTGCACATATGGGAGCTTGGACAGGCGGGTGAAAGGTCGTCTGTGATAGAAAAAGTGCTCGATGATGGAGTGCATTCCATGGGAAATCGGGGGTGGTTAATTCCTCCATGATATCCTTGTCATAGTGGAATATGCAAGAAGACAGAGGATCCTATGCGATGGTAGGGGGAACTAGCGACAGGTGAGTACTGTTGTCTTACAGGGGTGAGGACGTAGAAGGAATGTTGTGCACAGGGTGTGAAGTTTCACTCAACATGAACCAAATGTGACGATACTATGGGGGGTTCCTCATTCACATTGATACTGACGAAGAAACATAACGAATGTCAGTGAAGTGAGCAGTAGTAGGGAGATTCTAAGGGGGCCTAGGTTGGGATGTTTGTTTTATTGCGACCAATGTTTGGAGAAATTGAGGTAGAGATGGGCAATGATGAGTGTAATTTCCATATTCTGAACAGATCGCACAAGCAAATTTGGTTCGCAACCTTTTATTATTGGTGGTGGAGGACTTCGTAGTAGCAGTGGATGTACTAGGTGGAGTGGTGAGAAATGTGGTTTCTCTAGGGACTTGGATCAGATTGTGTAACTCGGGAAGAGTAGGACATCGATTAGAGGGGTTCTCTTCTCTTTCGCATAGTGTGCAAGGAGGTTGAACTCGGGGATGAAGCATAGTTGTGGGCTCTTTCTTCTTTCATCTGCCCCCAGTTGTGGTAGGGGTGCCGACATCTAGGGGTGATGGTGGTGTGGTAGGAGCCTGTACTGGGATTTGCACCAGTATGTCCTATGTCTGAGGAGAGAGAGATGGTTGAGGAACCATCGTGGGTGGATGAAGATACCATATAGGGATGGCAAGCACCATATTAGGAAGGGTAAGAGTGATAGCTACCTAGAATGCTTGGACTCCAGGTGGGGGGTAGAAGAAGGGAATTTGGGTAATGGCTTGGGGAACTGTC
>ML785846.1:380779-393391 GCA_009831015.1 Picea engelmannii | reverse complement strand
TTCTTTTTCGTAGATTTAGTCCCTCAGGCCCGAAAAAGGAATAAAATTTTACCTGAGGATACTCTTCTAAAGAATTGGAATTCAATAGAGTATTCCTTTGTTCGTACAGTTGACCGTCCGGACCGAAAAAGGGGTAAACTACCGCCGGATAGACGTGACTTCAAATTTCAGTTTAATGAACGTGAAAGGTCACAATATCGCTCGGCAATCTTTTCATGTTTAGAGGGTCTGAAAAGGGCTTAAAAGGAGACTCGTTATGTTTTGAGAGTCTGGAGGGTAAGATAAAGAGTGAAAAGAGACCCATGCGAATGAGGCTCAAACTCATATTCAGGAAAGACTATACGGACTCCCGAGCCTGCAGTGTTGTTAGAAACGGCATGGACACCATAATGCAACCAGGAACTACCTAGGGAATCCATGTTTTGGCAAGCTCTACCACCAAGTTGTGACACTTCTAGAGTAGATATGACGGTTTCGTGTCACAGTCGGATGGGATCGATCCTATATCATAAGAAAAAAAGGCAACGAGATGCAGTAGTTGGGATGAAATCCTACCCTATATGCTCAAGTTGAATTTTGAAAACAAAAAAATTTATGGACCGTCAATATATTTTTTTATTTTTTGAAACTCAATGAAAATCGTCCCAATACCTGATCAAATCCCTCCCATATAACTCCTGGACCACTCAAAATGGTTTTTGGTATAAAGAAACTGAAAAAGGGGCCCAAAAAAGTGACAAAAAGAGGCCAAAAAGTCTATAAATAGAAGCTGGCAGCTCATTATCACCATTGCTGATTTGGAAATTGACTCTGGAGCCAAAAGACCCCCTTTGCCAAAGATCGTGATTCTGGGAGCTACAGTGGACGAAACGGACTTCTGCTTGGACCAAGTAAGTACAAACTCCCTTATATTGCACTTCAATACTTCATTTATTGCATTTAAGTGTGTTTTTTGGGGGGGGCATCGACCTCAAATAGGTCGGCCCTAGGCAAACGTGGGCTATCTAGGGACAGCCCACGGGTACCCGTGACTGTCGCCTCTACAGGCCGTGGGTACCCCCCGCGCGGTGGAAAAATTGACTCAAACAAGTACTGAAGCCCTCCTTTTTTTTTATTTGTTGTGTTGGCAGGATGTATGTTCAGTGGAGGGAGATGGAGCACGAGGACGCCAATGAGTTAGTGGCCACAGATCCGAATTTTATGGTCGTACTGACGCAGTGTGGTTTAGTGAAATTCTTTTTGTGTCCGTTTATGTGCGCGCAACCAAGGTTGTTGAATGCCCTGGTTGACTATTGGCACCCTGATGCAGAGGCTTTCATGATAGAGGGGCAATCCTTGGTGCCCACCACCGAGGATATTTATTTCTTGCCTCTCGAGGAGAGGGGAACCAGTCAACTTCCAGACTTTTCCTGCAGGGCCGAGCAAAGTCTCGGAGCTGATCAAGGAGTATTGTGAGGCTGGGACCGATCAGAGATCTTCCTCGATACCCGTTAGTAGGATTACCAGCCTCGCTCTTCAGACTATTTTATCGCTCATTGGGCGGATTACCGGCTCCGCAGCCGTGCATCAGGCTTCGCGCGCATAGATGAACTATGCAATCCAGTGCATGAATGCACAAATTTTTGATTGGAGTAGCACACTACTAGCGAGCATGACAGGACAATTGACAGCTTGCAGACAGCGGACACACAGGAACTTCGGGTTTGGGACCATCTTATGTTCGTTTTTCTTTGAGAGAGCTCTATGTTTTAGTCCTCGGCTGATAGTACGAGGACATCTGGCTACGTTCCCAGCAGTATGCAGATGGGCAGCGTTGCTGCCGCGACAGGGTGGCGGAAGGACCACAGAGGCCTTCAACGACGACTTTTTTTCTTGGCTGTCACGGCAGATCCCGGCTATTGAGGACTACCCATACACGGGGATTGACTTCTCCAGAGATCCAGCGATACCAGTGCCTCCTGATGAGGAGCGAGGGGAGATGGGTAAGTCTCCACCTATAGTTTTTTTTGTTTGCATATGTAATTTTTTATGTCTTTTTCGATATATATATCATGTTTTTGATATATCAGAGTTTTTGATGGGTGAACGTTCATTGCATGCAGATGTGGGACCCATGCGACCTGTTGACTATGCACGGAACAGGCGTCACCCACGGCCAAAAGCCGCAGCTGTCGCCGCTGGAGGAGCAGCAGTAGCTGGGAACCTCCCAGCAGGAGAGGCCGAGAGAGTCCTGAGGCGGATTGAACGGAACTTTACTGCACTCACTTGCACAGTTCCCATGGCAGAGATAGAGGACCTGCCGCCCTCCATGCAGACTCATGTCATGGGGGCACCTCGGACATGGGTCCGATTATTTAGGCGTTTAGCCCAGGCTGTACATGATTATAACAGGGCCCATAGGCCCTGAACAGACTTTAGACTTTTATGTGCCACGAGCACTGATATGTATATATTTTTTGAGGGCATAAGCCCCAGTGACTCGTTATTGTTCCCACTTTTTAAGGCGCTTACGCCCATCTATGTACTCTGAGAATTTTATGATGTTTATATATGGTTTTTATTTATTTTTTGTGTCTTATGGATTATGTGTACAACAATGTATTTACATGTGTATGATCATGATCTTTTTATATGTGGGTGAGATGCCAATCTAAAATGTGATTAGCTAGAGTATCCGTAATTTGATTTAGACTCCTAGGAACATGAAAATATGTAATATAATCAAAGTTGCGTTCCAAGAGACGTACCCTAAGGAATCGTCGGTGTAAAGTTGGGTCGTGAACCCGGTATATTCTATTTAGCTGTGACACAACCAGTTGAGCATCTAGATAGACCCGGAGACGAGAGATACCCAATGACAAAGCGTCACGAAGCAACTCTATAACTGCACTATACTCAGCAACATTATTTGTGGTGTCGCCTAAGCATATACCCCCGGAAGATAACAACTGACCCTGCGGTGTAAAGATCACCCAAGCGGCGGAGGCAAGCCTCCGTGTGTGTCGACTAGCACCGTCCGCATACCCAACGAACACCTCGGATTCACTTGACATCTGCCATATTGATGAAAGATAACATCAATGACACGTCCATAACACGTTTTTTTAAAAGAAATGTAAAAAGTAAAAGTACAAAGACTTTACATATGTTACAAAAAGTTACCCACAGTGACCGTTCTATGAGTAATAATTCTTGAGGTAGAGCCCATTTCTGGGCTCCGGCAAATCATTCCCTTCAAAATCGACCAAACGATAAGTGCCATTTTTTAAAACCTCCTTAATAATGAAGGGTCCGAACCACATGGGTTTAAATTTTCCTGCCCCCAGGGGGTCCTTATCCTGGTCATAAACCAGGACAAGGTCACCCTCAGAGAAAACCCGCGGACGAACGGACCTATCATATTGACACTTGACCTTATGTTTATGAGCCTCGTTGGCCAGGGCCGCATCGCGACACTGTTCATCAAGCTGCTCAAGGTGTACTAACCATTCTTCAAGCGGAGAAGTGTCTGGCAATAACTGTACTGCCAATTTCAGAGATGGAATTTGACATTCGATGGGCAAGACTGCCTCCAGCCCGTAAACGAGTTGGAAAGGTGAGAAACCGGTTGCCGTATTTATTGAGGTTCGGTAAGCCCATAATGCTGAGTATAACATCAAATGCCAATTTGACTTGGCTGATTTGATAGTTCGTTGTAGAATCATCTTAAGATTTTTGTTAACAGCTTCCACCTGCCCATTGGCTTGGGGATAGTAAGGTGAGGAATGTTCTTTTCGTAACCCAAGCTTTGATGTTAACTCGGACATCATTTGGTTCTGAAAGTGACTGCCATGGTCAGTGACAATCTCTCTCGGGACGCCGAACCGTGCTATAATCTGGTTAAATAAGAAGAGAGCTGCAGTCTCTCCATCATCTTTAAATGTTGGCATAGCTTCGACCCACTTAGTGAAGTAGTCGACAGCTACGATGATATAGCGGTTCCCCCTTGCGGACAGGGGGTTGCATGTAGTGTAATCAATCCCCCATTTAGTGAAGGGACCAACTGTGATAATAGGAAACATGGGAGCTGGATGTGCCCTCATCTTCCGTGAGAAGATTTGGCACGGATGGCACTTCTTGACCGACTCGATACAATCTTTCATAAGTGTGGGCCAGAAGTAACCTGCTCATAAAATCTTTTGGGTTGTTTCCAACCTGGACAAGTGGCCGCCACAGGCTTCTGTATGAAAATCGTTGAGCATTATGACGGCCTCCTCATGAGTGAGACATCGACGCAAGATGCAGTCTACCCCTCTCTGATACAACGTATCATTGAGTATGAGATAGTTCTTGGCCTGATGGCATATCTATCGACGCTCATCACGAGAAGCAAAGGTGGGGCACTTCAAAGTCTGGAGATAGATCAATATATCTCCGTACCAGGTGTTCGAAGATTCAATCAAAAACATATCTCCCCGGATAGGCGATTCCTCAGGCACAACGTCACCTGACTCAACCGGAAGCTCCGAGATAAGTTCTGTGAAGACCAGTGACTTTTTGGACTTGGCTAAAACGAAGTCTGAGTCAAATTCTTGTAGGATTACCATCCATCTACTGATTTTTCCCCCGATAACTCGTCGTGTCAACATGTACTAGAATGGATTCATGACGGCAACGACGGTGGTCTTCCGAAACAGAACATAGTGACGGAACCGTTGGACAGCATGAACTGCTGCCAACGCAAGTTTTTTGAGATGGGAATAATTAAGTTCCAGTCCTACGAGGCCTCGGCTCAGGTAGTAGATCACGTATTCGGAAAACGAATCATCCTCCTGAACTAAAACCATGCCTATGGTTGACTCTGCGGCAGCCAGATATAATAAGAAGTATTTGTTATAATTAGGTGGTCATAGCAGAGGTGCGGTAGTGAGGGCGTGTTTTAATGCGTCGAAAGAGAATTGAGCTGCTTCGTCCCAGAAAAAGGGAACATCTTTCTTCAGTAAACGCATAAAGCCCTTGGTGATTTCGGCATAGTTGGCAATGAAGCATCGTAAGAAGTTCGCCTTGCCTTGAAGACTTTGAAGTTGTAAGATTGTGCGTGGGTGGGGCAACTGGATTATTGCCTCCACCTTAAGAGGATCGACCATGATCCCTGTGGTTGAAACGATGAAACCTAACAAACATCCTGACGTGACGCAAAAGCTGCACTTGTTTGGATTCAAGCGAATCCTGAAGTAGCGACAACGTTCGAAGATTAGTCGGAGGTGCATGGGATGATCCTTGCACTTGCGAGAGCGTGATGCTAAATCATCTAGACAGGCCTCGACTATATGTTTGAGGTCGTGAAACGCAAAAGACATGGCCCGCTGGAAAGTGGCTCCAGCATTCTTGAGACCAAAAGGCATCTTACGATAGGCGAACGTACCCCACGGACAAATGAATGTCGTTTTATGTTGGTCTTCAGGTTTTATTTGGATTTGGTTATAGCTTGAAAAACCATCCATGAACGAAAAGGCCTCACAACCGACACATTCATCAATGATCTAGTCAATGAATGGGGTTGGATAATTATCTTTTGGACATGCCTTGTTCAAATCACGGAAATCGGTACATACACGAATCGTGCCTTGTTTTTTATCGACCGGCACGGGGTTTGACACCCATTGAGTCAGATGGATAGGGTAAATGAACCCTGCCTTGAGCAATTTCTCAACCTCCGTCTTAATGGCTGCTTCTTTCCTAGGATTAACTGGACGAATTTTTTGTCGAACAAGCTTAGCATCAGGATACGTTGTGATTTCGTGTTCAACGATTTTCGGATCGATGCCTGGCATTTCCTCATAAGACCAGGCAAAAACATCGCGAAATTATTTAAAAAGATCCGTGTAAATCTGAATCTCTTCGGGGGAGCAATCCGCTCCGACGAAGACATTCTCCATGACGCCAGGGTTTTGGGAGATATTGATAGGTATAGTGGCAGCGATAGTCGCCATATTTCCCTCAGCATAAATTTCCTGTGTAGCTAAGAGGTTAATGGGACATGGCTGATCTCCCGTCATGGTGATAGTGAATTCTCCGGCCTCGATTCAGCTTAACTCTGGGAGGAAATATGATCTATGATGAAGATCTTCCCAAGGTTTGTCCGGACTAGTCATTGCTTCGATTACAGCTTCGTCAGAAGGAAAGACTAAGTCTAACGAATCGGTGGTAGCAAGAGAACCCTAAGCCCAGATAAGCTCTAGAAGTGGATCCAACTCTTGTGCGGGAGTCAGATCAGGAGTAGTTGAAGTTTGCTAGACTAAAGAGTACGCTACTTCAGCAGCCGACAAGGGCATGGACATGCCAGTGTGCCCTATCTCATCCATCATGGCTGATGGGGAAGGAAGAATCCACAGATCCTGAAAGTAAGTCGTGCGGAACGACGAGACGTGAAAAATCTCAGCCTTGTGGTGAGTCGATATAAACTTGACATCGCCATGAGGAGGTGGGTAATCAAAAGTACCCATCAAATATGGGCACAAACCAACTCCTACGTTGATGACACCGGCTTGAGGATTATCTATCATGGGAACCGTGGATGCCCCCAAAGATGGGTCAGGTCTAGAGAAGGACAATTGATCAATGGTCACTATCCGGCCTTCATGTGGAAACAATAAGACTCGGAAAACTGTAGCAACCACCGCTTGCATAGCATAAGTCCAACTTCGACCTAACAAGAGGTTATAGTCGAGGGGGGCATCGACTACCTCTACTTCAACGCACACGGTCTTCCCGCCTAACTGCACAGGGAAAGAAGGAATGATGCCATGTGGTCGGAAAGAACGACCATCGAACGCAGTGAGGAGAGTAGGTGATGGAGACAACTCGGGCTGACCAATGGCTTTCCAGCATGCTAACGACATGACGCAAGTCGAAGCACCCTCGTCGACCACTGTGCGAAAGATATTGCGCGTAAAAGTTTTCGTGGGATGAGCCACTACTATCTGAAACGCAACGTGGTAAGGCAGACGAGGTTTCAAGTCAATCGTATCTAGCATGATGGTACCTGGGTTACAAGTCTCAGTAGAGCCTAAAGCAGTCAACAAGGCTTTCCTCTGAGCAGGGCAACTTTGGAGGACCTCCAAAGCGGACATAGCACAAGGGGTTTGGGATAAATCTTCCACCACAGAGTAATTTTGGGTGGCCCTTGCGTTGGGATTGTGAGAAGCTTTCTTAAATGCACCCTTTGGAATGTGTGTCATTGTTTCACCCAACGTCTTCTCGATATGTAGAGGAAGAGACGGGAGTTCGGCTTCTTTTCCCTTCTCAGAGGTGCTTGGTTTACTATAGTCATGCGCTCTAGTCGTTATTAAGGCATCACCCCTAACCATATATACGTTCGCGGAAGAGGAATTATTTGGAGGAGGGCAGTTTTCTTGACTGCCCCCTTCGGCACTTGTAGAGGCTTGAGTTAAATTTTTCCCATGCTGAAAAGGATTAGTCAACACGGCTTGTTGTTGTTGTGTGACAAACTTTTGGGCCTCTGCAAGTTGAGGACACAGATGGGTCGGGTGGTCTTCCGCACACAAGTTGCACGGATACCTTGCCTTTCGTTTTTCCGTGGTGCCCTCACCAACATTATCAGTGGGTTTTTTATCCCCCTTACCCTTCTTGCATTGTTTTTTCTTGCCCTCAGGCTGCTGGGTGGCCTTTGGGTTAGTCGTCTGTACAGAGTGTACTTCCGATGTTTGGGTAGGAGGAGCAACCAAAGCAGTAGTCTGGCTGGCCGCTGAGTGTTGTATAGATAATTGTTGCAATTGTTTAGTCAATTGCTCAGTAGGCTTAGTTTGTGCGGAACCAACAATACCATCGGCATGTGGTCCAGCTCTCTATCTAGTTTTGTCCAGTATCGATCGTGGTGCATCCAGCAGGATGTTGTATAACAAACCAGACTGAGAATAGATAAGCTCAAACTGTTGAGCCCTCATGATGGCATCTTCTTCGGAGAAAACCCCAGAAGTTGCGACGTCTTTGGATAATTGCGGTACTAAAGACTTAAGGAACCACTCAAGCAGGAATGTTGGTGTAACTGGTACTTTGATTAGACTCTTTCGACGTATCCACTCTCGGATATGATCAGAGATATGGTCCGATGTCGTTTGTTCGAAATTGGCCAGCAGCTCTGTGCTAGCATCGTATCTCACAGGTAACTGGAAATGGTTAAGGAAGGCCATCGCCAGTTCGCCAAAAGAAGAATATCATGAGCGGTCAAGCTCGATGTACCATTTCGTGGCACTCCCGATTAGAGTGCGTTGAAACAATCACAACTGGACGGAGTCATCTTTCAATGAGTTAGATGAACACCAATGATGGAAAGTAGTCACGTGATCACCTGGATATTCGTTAGGCTTGGCCTCGAACTTTGGAATGTCAGAAGGAAACTTCGTTGGCATAGGATGCCAACGTGGATCGTGAAAAATAGGATCATTTAACAACCGCGTCAAATCTGGCAAGTGTAACGTTGCCAAGAAAGGTAGTTTAGGTTGCTGCTGATAGCCTAGGAAAAAGGGTCCTGGGGTTTGACTAGCACCAGGTTGCCAGGAAAAGTTTGGTTGTTGGCCAGGATTCTGGTAGAAACCATGGCCCTGACCAGCGTAAGGATTTTGCATCTGTGGAGACATCATTGGTTGATTCCCCATAAAGGACATAGGATGTTGGGCATTCATCATGTTTGACGGACTTTGGGAAGAATTACTCCATGCTGGTCCTGCTGGGATAGGCATAGAAGTATGTCCGGGGTTCCATTGACTGTGGAAAGAATTACCCCAGAACGACATTCCAGAGGAGGGAACGGATCCTTGTCCTGAGTTCCAAGGTCCTGCTATATGTGCCCCCGGCGCAGGAATAGTACCCTGCGCCAGAGTAGACTGTCCAAATATGGGATTGCCCCCAGATGGGAAAGTAGTGGATGCAAAAGTGTTGTTACCAAACCTCCCATTCCCAACAAACGATGACGAACCTACCGACAGAGTTTGTGCAGGTGTTCCTTGACTCCCAGCTCCAAATGAACTCGTGTGTGCAGGCTTCCCGGCGGACTGCTGATGCAATCCCCCAAGCGAAGGGGACGAAGGAGAAATATGACCTCCAGTGTAAGGAAAAGCATTGAAAGGGACGGGAATGCCCCCAAGTTGTCCTTGCAGAGGAGCATTAGAGCTCCCTGGCCCCAGACCCAAAGTCTGTAAAGTGGAGTGAGTGAGTGCAGGACTTGTACCTGAACTAGGCATACCGTATGAAAACAGAGTGCCTGTTGCACTAGGTGTGAAGGGAGGTGTGGCCGCCGCGATAGATGGCGTCGGTCCACTGTGCGACGTAGTTGCGGCCGAGACCATGGTGGCCCAGACCGTCGAAAAGGGCAAGTTAGGAGAAGCTTCTCCGGTGGTAGCAACGGTGATGGGAATGGAAGAATTCCCCAAGGAAGTAACAACGTTTGTTACCATAGCTGTGTGAGGCACTGACAAGCGTTCGTAAAATTGAATTGGCACAATCACTTGCGGCCAAGTATCAGTGGTTGGGGTTTCAACCAAACCAAGATTGGCAGTTGATTCCTCCGGTAGTTGTTCGGGCTCAATGGTTTGTAACCCAGTTGCTTCGAAAGACCCTTGTTGGTCTAGCTTTCGCCTCAATGGTGGTAGAGGTGGCTCCAGTATAACCGGCGGCAGGCCCAGAAGCCTTCGTGACCGGCGGAGCTCTGAATCCTCCACTGTGTGAGAAGATTCACGACACGCTAAGGTATTCTACACGATCAAACAGTAACACTCACTAAAAGAAAGCCCCTATGAGCTAAGACAAGCAAACACTAACTATTTTGAAGAACAGTTACAACAACGAACACTAGAGCAACTTACCGGTGCAAGTGCAACTCGAAAACGGAAGCACCCTCCGGGTATACTCTGCAAAGCGTGGCCCGATGTCTGTCCTAGGTACCACGGTATACCCCCGCAGTCACCTGTGTATGTCCCTAGAAAATATTGGCAACTAGTTTGCCAGCACGTGAACAGTCACCAGGCAAGTACAATCGATAGTCGGGTAGACCACAATGAGCAGGGTATCAAGCCCGAAACCTGTCAAGGGTATCGAGAGCAAATGGTCCGGAAGACAACTGAGGACCTCGAATGGATTCGAGACCCATGAAGCCCCGTGGAAAATGAAAACGACGGAATCCCTTAACAAATCCTCGATATGTGTTCTCCACTACGCTTGGTCCAGCTTTGGAGGGGTTATCTCCGGTACCTTTCCTTATGCGACCTCATGTTTAGCCCCTGTGTTAGAGGGGGGTCCCGGATAACTTTCACGTAACTAGACTTCTACACTCTGGTCACGCATCCTAAACCCAGGGAGAACTACAGACTGATCGACGTCTTCCGTGAAGCCTGAGCATCTCGTATTTGTCTGTGTCACGTGTGTCATAACTGTTGGATGTTGTGGCCATGCAGTTCCTTGGCTGAGTGTGGCTTGTTGTCATTTTTTGTTCCTTGTGGAGCCTTGTTGTTGTCCTCCTTGTGCGGGAATGAAGTTGAAGAAGCAGTTTTTTAGGCTTGTGTGCAACACTCTCTCCAGGTGAGGGAGGTGGTTGTGGTTGAAGAGGCAGGTTTTCAGGCCTATGAGAAACTCTCCTAGGTGAGAGAGTTTGTTGGGAAGTGGTTTTCTCCCAGAGAGAGTCCAGCACCAGCTATGCAGCTCTGAGAATTTTTTATCTGGTCTGTTGACAAGACCCTAAGAGGGAGGTGAAGAAGCCGATGGACTGTGTGACAGTGAAGGTGTATACTCCCGGGTGGAACAGGCATGTGGGGAATGAGAGTCAATGAGTAGTGGGCGTAAGAAGGCTCCTGAAGAGAATCCTTCTGGTTGCATTGTGCAGTTTCCTGTAACCTCAGCCTAGTCTAGGATTCCCTTTCCCTGGGTGGATCTTAGTCCCAGCTCGAGGGTGACCCACTGTTGAGCATGATGAGTAGCGTGGTCTATGACTGGGCGGTTCATGGAAGTTTTGCATGCACTTGGTGGTGTTACTCTAGTTGAAAAGATAAGTGTCATTTATGTGCTTAATTTACATGTTATGCATGTATGTGATGCTTGAATATTATCATGTGTTTCGTTGGATATGGATTTACTGATAATCTTGATTGAATCTGAATGGTAACATTAACTTAGTGTTATGTGTTTTAATTTGATTAAAATGCATGTTATATATATATATATATATATATATATATATATAAGTGTATATTCCGCAGTGGTAGCATTACCCTGTCTCTGTGGAGGGTCGGGGATGCTACAGTTTGGTCTCAGAGCTAAGTAAAGCATCTAAGTAGTGGCATTGCCCAGCCTATTAGTGGTTGGGGATGTTACAATATGGTATCAGAGAATGGTTACAACACTGAGCCTGGATGGGCCATGTTAGTGGAAGTTGAAGAAAGAGTTTTGGAAGGAGTTGTTGTCGAAATGGAAAAAACTCAAGTTTGGACCCAAGGTTTAAACGTGGATCCTTGATGGGTTGGGTAAGTGGTCATTGGACTCAAGGTTCAAGTGGAAATTGTGTTAAGAGGAACCAATTTTGAACCCCAGAACCTTCCTGAGTGCCAAGAAGTTACCTTGGTTGTGTTACGAAGCTCGGGAGGAGTAGCAGTGTCGTAAAACCATGACAGAAGTGGTATTGGGCTGCAGAGTAATGTAGACCTTAGGATCTGTTGGGGAGAAGGAGAATCCTTCACGATCGTCATATTTGGTAATGTTGTGAGGCAGTTATCCATGAATTCCTTTGGAAATCCGTAGAGTAATAGAGTATGTTCTGCTTCATAGGATCTGTTTGGAAGGAAGGGAAATCCCTTACGATCGTCAGATCCAAGGAAGGTGTAGAGGAGTTAACCCGGAAGCCCTTCAGACTTCGCGACTTCGGTGAAGTTGATGCAAAATAAGAGAAATCCCGAAGCCCGAAGCTCTGAAGCCCCGAAGTGGATCTACATCATAGATCTAGGAAGAAGAGATCGATCGTTGGATCAAGCCAATGTTAAAAGGTCAAACGAAGTAGTGAAGAGAGAAATCTCCCGAAGAGCCGAAGTAGTGAGTCATGATGACGTCACTTGGATTAACATGGACACATGGGTTGTGTGCACGTATAAGTGGGTCTTGAACCTGTAGAATATTGAAATTCCATATGGAACGTGACGTGTGACATCGATCTGATTGGGCCACGAGTCAGCCGCTAGTATTCTTCCATATGGCTTTTCTGTATGAGCATGGTTAGTGGGACCCCAAGGTTACGTAATGAAGTTAAAGGTCGGAGGACCCACATTGGCTGATCCGTAAACGGGTCGAGTACTACTCTCCCAAATGTTTACAATGTGAGGATCTTTAAATTGACTATGGCTTATACAGGTTTTATTGAGCATATTAGTTCATTTTTCATAATGCATTACAAGCATAAACATAATACAAATGAACATCAAGGAGCATAAAAAAAACACATGAAGGCAAATAAGAGAGAGACAACCGATGTTGATAACGGAGTTCACCCCTCCACCTCTGGGGCTACGTCTCCGGACCTGCTCCAACTGGAATGCAGATCTTCTATATTCCTTCTTCAAAGTGAGCTCTCAA
>ML785846.1:344598-375303 GCA_009831015.1 Picea engelmannii | reverse complement strand
CACAATTGTAGGATCTGATTACAAAGAAGGAAAAACAAGATCCTTAAAAGTAGGATCTTCAACCATCTTAGGCTTAAAAATGGAAAAGTCTCAAAACTACCCAAAGACTTTCCAACCATGCCCTTGATTCTCTCAACCTACAAGTGAGAAAAAAAATGGCAAATTGGTGTGAGGTGGTTTCTCACATGAAAACCAATTTCCATAATTAATAAATGAATAATATGTGAGACAAATTTTCTCTCACAAATATTAATCATTTTAATTACAAGTGAATAATAATAATGCATGAGTTATTAAAGCTCATAAAATGCATAATTAAATGCATGAGCACTTCATAAAGCATTAATCAAACTAATATGAAAAATGAATGAAGTATTTTTCCCACAAATGCATAATTAAATGCATGAGAAATAAAACTCAAGAAAGCGTCACTTAAACACTTTTGTCGCCACCTTGAAATCAACATGGCGCTAAGTTCTTTCACGTGCGGAGATCCATTTGGATCATTGGCATTGATCATGATACATCAATATCGACGGCCAGGAGGCATTGCGAGGACCTAAGTTTCATGGAAGTTAATTATCCAAGGCGGTCCCGCAATCCAAGCCCCGGTTTCACCGAGGGGTTACGTGTCAGTGTCAGAAGAATTGCGAGACAAAAGGAGGGTTACTCCAAACCGCTACCGCATGCCCCTGCAATTGGAAAACGTAAGTGATGTCATGTAATGGCATTACCAAAGGTGATTGGGAATGTTTGGAGATTAGCAGTTCGGAGGTGTAGATGCAAGATCCTCCGAAGCTCCGAAGTCTCAAAGACCAGAAGTTTCGGAACTAAGACGCCTGAGGTTCCATAGTAAGTGTCATTCATCGGATGTTGAGTAGACATGGATGATTGATCTGCCCTACGTCACGATTTCGATAATCCGGAACTCTGAGAGATTGTTGTGTGGTGCTTTGAAATATTTCGAAGCTGAAGGCCCGAGTAAGCACCTAGTGATCTAGCGCTTGGTCATGGACCGTGATCACATCGATTGGGGACTGAGAGAAAGGGGCTAGTGCTCAAAAATGATTATAGATCAGAGAAGAGCTCAGAAAGAAAATGAAATCTAAACGTTTTCATAAATCAAATTGGTCTGAATGCGTAAAATGGTGAAGTATTGAATAAGTTTCAATTGTTTCTCTTCTTTGAGTTTTCGAGTGCAAGGAGTGCACATTGTCTACAAGGAGTGCATTGACAAAGGTAAGTTAACCTTAGAGAAGCTCAGGAGAGATATTGTTGAACCTTCATCAGCAGAAGTGCAAGGAGTGCACAGGAAGAACTTTGTATTGAGTTCGGAGAGAGATAAAGTCACTAAGAACTTTGTAGGGCTCTGCCAGGCGGGCATCGAGCGAGTGAAAGTGTGCACAGAAAGAACTCTTTGTCGAGTTCAGGGAGAAGAGTATCAAAGGAAGATACTCACAGAGCTATTGAACACTCTATAGAAAATGCTCAGCAAGGTGTGCTTTGAGTAGAAGGTTTCCAGGAGGGCACGAAGTTTTCCTTTGAAAGGAAACAAAAGGGCCGAGACCCTTAGGAGACTAAGAAAGTTAGAGAAGCTTAGAGAAGATAGTGCAAAGGGTGCACAAGAGTCGAACTTATCCCAAGTCCAAAAGCTCAGGAAGGATAGAGTTTTCAGAAATGCAGACAAGACCCAAAGTCAAGGACTTGCAGAAGCTCAAAGGTCGAAGCCTTGACACTTAGAAATTTTCCCATTTCGGGAGAAAGAAAAAGCTCAAGAGGAGGAGCGACAGATGCCATCAGATCAGCTGCAGAGGAAGATATTTGACCGTCGAATTTCACATCCAGACAGAAGGAACACGCGCAAGAGGAGATCAGATCTATTCATCCGATCTGAGTGTGAGGACCAACAGCCTTTAGATCCCAAGGAAAGTGCATGAGACTTAACTCTTTTAAGGTGCACAGGAGAGTGGACTCATGAAGTCCCAAAACAACGAGAGTCATCAATGTGAAGGAGGACACACGATGCCAAATCTAGACTCCGAAAAAGAGAAGCAAGGAAAGTTCGAAGACCCATTGAATATCTCGATCATTGATCGAGGAGGGCGTTGAAGGAGTGTCGATCTAGTTGAGGAGGCCAAACTCCCGAAGCAGGAGTAGAACCGTCGATTGATGAGGACACATGGCAGATGATCTTCCATTTCATAGAAATCTCTCTGGAAGAAACAATAGTTTGAGAACTAAAACTCCCAAAGGCCGGAATGTCAGAATCAATCGTAGTCGTTGATTTGGAAGGGAGCTATGTGTCGATAGATAACAAATATTTGAGCTCGTACATGAAAGAAACAAAGGTCGTTGATTGGATAGTTGGCCAGAGGCAGGTAAAGAATAGACAACAGTCGTTGATAGCGGATCATTGCCAAGGGATTGGAGATTGACCGACGAGCTAGATTGCGGGGCTAGAACTTGCTCGAATGTTAAAAGTCTGAGAGCGGGCCGCAATTTTTACCATGGTTTTAACAAAGTGATGTGTGGCAGCTGGAGGTGAATTGCGGGGTGAAAAGAGGGTTGGCCTAAAACCACTCTTGCCCATGCCCGCAATCACAGTTTTCCATGAGGTCATAGCCCAGGGTCATATGAAGGAAAGGGCTAATGAAAAAGGGGCTAGTGCCTAAAACTATGAGCTTTGGAAGCACACGGGAATAGCCTGTGGGTCTGTCAAGACCCGCACACAGAAGGAAAGGAGACCTGTGTAAGGTTAATAGGGGTCTAACAAAGGCCCGAAGAGTCAATCTAACTCAGCATTTTGAAATATCCTTTGACCGGGAGGTCAACAGACCTCGCTGAGGTAGGGGCATTGCGTCGAAAGTGTTCAGGGAAGAAATAGTCATGTACAGTGACTACAATGAGAGCACAATAATATTCAGAAATCCAGGAAGAATTGAAGACTTTTGGGTTCAGCAAGGAAAAGTTGCACTTGGGAAAGAAGTTTCTACAATTTGTGTGGCAGCGAGTATGTTATGGCTTGTTGGGTCAGCCAGAAGAAAGAATGCTTGCATATTTGCAAGTGTTGTTGGTGATGTTGTTGCATAAGGAGTGAAGAAACAGAGAGTTGAAGTGTTGGTTATAAGTTTGATAAAAGAAGCATGAAAGCTTCTACTGCAATCAGACTTTTAGGTAGTATAAAATTTATTAATGGCAGTCATGCAGGTATGAGTTTTTATTACTCTTTTTGCATAATTGCTTAAAGGAAATTTAGGTAAGAATTTCCTCGGCCAAAGTTGTTTTATAAAATCACTTGATTATATTAGTGAATGCTTACCAGTGGATGTGGTAAAGGCTGGAGGCCTGTATTAATTAAAAGCTTTTTAGCTTCTGAATGCACACACTGACATATGAGAGTGTCATGTTGATTTGGTTATGGGGTAATAACCAAAGAATTAAAGATAAGAACTGGTTATAGGAATGAATGCCAGTAAGCTAGTCATGTATGAGACCGAGACCTGGTTGGATATGGCAAGGTATGGATATGGAAAGGTTATGAGCCACACAGGTACTAAAAGTTTCCTACGTTTAAATAAAACTTGGGCTGCAACCTTTTTGCTAAAACTAATGAACACCACTGAATTATATTATTGGTGTAGTGTTCAGGTCAAAAAGGAGGGCATCCAATTAATTGGGAAGACAATAGGAAGTGTGTGGAGAATGTGTCAACACATTGGCCAGAATTCCAACTCATGGATGGTGAGATACATGACTAAGATAAAGAGCATTATGTAATCCAATGCAAGGTGCACTGATTAATTATGCATTGAGAATTTCACTCATGCATAATAAGTGACATAATTGTATACTAAATGCAATGGTTGAATGAGTTTTTGTAAATACATGCATATATATTATTGCATGGAAATAATTGCTACTAACAGCTGAAATGTTGTTAACTCATGAAGTTGAGGACATTTCAGGGAGGTGTTAGACATTGTAATAGGAAAGTTGCAAGTCAAGTAGTCACATGAGCATTGACTACAGGAAATTTTCTTGTTCAGAAAAAGAAGTAATGAACTTACAGATATTACTGTGAACATGCATATGCATAGAATGACGAGTCATTCTATTTTATTAAATTGTTTGGTAATTATGATTGAATTGCTAGATGCAGGAAATTCTAAATTCACTACATATGGTTCTGTACATATTGCAATTGAATTATGATGTACAGGAAATACTGACAATTGTTGGATGTATGCAAGATGAAGCATTGCAAGAAAATGGTATGCAGCTTGGTTCTTGTGGAAAACCACAAGGAAGGTTGAAATCTTAATATGGCAACAACCAAGATGAATTATGAAATAGAATTTCATGTTTTGGGGAAAAAGTTGAATTCCCTTTTGAACTAATTGGAGTTCCTAAATGAATTATTTTATGTTTTCTCATGATAACTACATGTGGGCGATGAAGATGAGATGATGTTCATTTAAGTGGAATGTTGACTACAAAGAGTAGCTTAGGGAAGATGCCGATTGGATACCTCTGAGGGCAGTTGGAACTCCTCGAGCCACAGTTCTCTAAGACTTCCGGTCCGGCCTATTGCTGAAGCCCAAGGAAAGGGAGGTGTAATAGTCGATGGACTGTGTGACAGTGAAGGTGCACACTCCTGGGGTAGGACAGGCATGTGGGGAAGAGAGACCATTGGTTGGAGTGTTGTTGAGGTTTGGTTGGTTGGAGTGCTGCTAAGGTTTGGTACCATGGCCTAGACCATGTGGATATGGATTGTGGACCGTGGATATCTTGGGAAGCCATTTCCTCGATGGATTCATATCCCTACTCAGGGGTGGAAGGTCTTCTCAATCAAAAGATAAGTACAATTCTCTATTTATTGTATGTTGTGTATCTTGTATACAGGTTATAGTGTTATTAGAATTGTTTGTATATACATATATATATATATGCTTGCATTACCTGCATCCATGACTGTACATAATGTGTTTCATGTTTCATTGCTTAAGAAATATATACCTGATGCTAATCATGTTATTAATTGGAATGTGATTCAGGGGGAGCAAGAAGGCATCTTGCAAGTGCATCTTGTGCGCATATTGGACCCGAAAGATCAAACAGCTCCGGAATCGAGCCATAGGGATTGTAAAGGTCTAGTGGACCGGGTACTTTCCTAAGGACGCAACATGGAAGCATGAAGATGCTATGCGGGCAGAATACCTGCATCTTTTTAAAGATTTTGGAAATCTTGTTGAGGTTGTGTAAAGAGTTGCATTGAGGACAGTGCAAAAATAAGGGGAGGGGATTGTAATATCCCCAAGGACGAGCCCATGTTGTATTTATGAATTGCAAACATGATATGTAGGCTGGTGAGCCAAGTGTGATAAGCTGGTGGGATTATGTGTTAATAGGTCGGAGAGCCTAGGTGTTAAAGGCCAGGAACCTATTTTGTATATGTAATTATGCAAAAACATTAATAAAATATAAACATCGTTGCGTGCAGACCGACCACGAAGAAAGAGTGATGGGGGACTAAGCTTCCACAAGGTTGGGTAAGGGAGGAGGGTAAGTGTGTGGTCCTAGGGGCTAAGATAGGGGGCTTACCTCTAAAGGGGATAATAATTTATTATTATTTCCTAAAAGGCTAAGGTGGAATATTTTTGAGTGTTGTCCTAAGTTCCTGGAAAGGGGACGTAGGATAAATGGAGCGCATGCAACTCCATGAAGACAAGTATTGACCTAGGCTCATGTAGTTAAAATATGAAGCATCAACTGTGTTAGGGGGTTCGCTGGTCATTCTTCCATCCTTCGTGTGAGTTCGCTTGCCATTCTTTCCCATCCTCTGTGAATTTTGTTTAGCTCTAGGATCAACCTCTACATACCCTCACGCATCTCTCGAACCAAAAACCGGGAAGCCAACCTGTGTTGTTTTACAGTGAAGCTGACCTATGCTTTTATACAGTGAAGTCGATCTGTGTTTTGTTCTCTAGTCACTCATCCTGAACCCAGGGAGAACTACGGACTGATCTGTGTCTTCTGTGAAGCCCGAGCATCCCATATTTGTCTGTGTCATGTGTGTCATAATTGTTGGTTGGTGTGGCCATACAGTTCCTTGGCTGAGTGTGGCTTGTTTCTGCTGTCTGTTCCTTGTTGAGCCTTGTTGTTGTCCTCCTTGTGTGGGAATGAAGTTGAAGAAGCAGGTTGGCAGGCCTGTGTGCAACACTCTCTCTAGGTAAGGGAGGTGGTTGTGGCTGAAGAGGTAGGTTGTTAGGACTGTGAGCAACTCTCCCAGGTGAGAGAGTTTGTTGGGAAGTGGTTTTCTCCCAGAGAGATTCCAGCACCAGCTACAAAGATCTGATAATTCCTGATCTGTCTTGTTGTCGAGACCCTGAGAGGGAGGTGAAGAAGCCAATGGACTGTGTGACATTGAAGGTGTATACTCCCGGGTGGAACAGGCATGTGGGGAATGAGATTTCGTGAGTAGTGGGCGCAAGAAGGCACCTGGAGAGAATCCTTCTGGTTGTATTGTGCAGTTTCCTGTAACCTCGGTCTAGTCTAGGATTCCCTTTCCCTGGGTAGAGCTTAGTCCTAGCTCGGGGGTGACCCATTGTTGAGCGTGATGAGAAACATGGTCTATGGCTGGGAGGTTCGTGGAAGGTCTGCACACAGTTGGTGGTGTTACTCCAGTTGAAAAGATAAGTGCCATTTATGTGCTTAATTTACATGTTATGCATGTTTGTGATGCTTGAATGTTATCATGTGTTCTGTTGCATGTGGATTTACTGCTAATATTGATTGAAACTGATTGGTAACAGTAACTGTGTGTTATGTGTTTTAATTCGATTAAAATGCATGTTATATATATAAGTGTATATTCCATAGTGGTAGCATTACTCGGTCTCTGTGGAGGGTCGGGGATGCTACACTTTGGTCTCAGAGCTAAGTAAAGCATTTGAGTAGTGGCATTGCCCAGCCTGTTGGTGGCTGGGGATGTTACAGTTGGGAAGAGACTTGGAGATCATAGATTTTGTGGATTTTTCTGAGGACATAAATGAATTGATGTGGGATAGGATGCAAGGCTTATGGCACCAAGCTTGGGCACATGCTCTTCTACTGCAGACCGAAACAAAGGAGATCAGACATGAAGGATGCTCGATGTGAATGAGGAGAAAAAATTTTCATATAGGGGAGAGTTGGGTTCCCTTGGTGCATGATGTGCCAAGGGGAGACTCCACGCAAGGTGCCTTGTGACACAAGTCAAATGACAGATGGTTTGATGAAGGGTTGAGGGAAAGACTTGGGCACTCCACTAAAGAAGAAAATTGGCTAAGGCATGGGGGGAAAACTTAGGAGAGTCAGATCAACTCACCTAAGGGGCACATGCACCCAAGATGATGAGTTGGTTAGATGGATCAGACACGTTAGTCCAAGAGTCATGTTGGTTGATGGGCATGCGAGCCAGGCGCACTAGGTCCATGGAGGGGAGCAACGGTTGATTGAGTGTTACAATTTACGAAGGGGTGCAACACACACAAGAGACATGATATTTTTCACAAGTGACCCTTGGATTCCATATAAGAGCAAGGGTGGAAAACCAAAGAAGGAAGCTTGGTAGAAATTGGAGAACAAAGGAGAGAAAGAGAGCCATGCGGTTCTGAGGTATACAAAGAGGACAAGCTCCATCAAGCTGATCCAGGTGGATCTCGATGGCCATACACCTTTTCCACTGAATCAACATTTCAATCCTATGGTTTTGATAAACCATGATATTTCGTCTTTTTGATGGGGAATGGAATGTAATGCCATCTTCATTTGTTAATTACAAACATCAGGTAATGACTTCCTAGTGGTTTTATGTACATGCTTACATCATAGCGTCAATGCACTGGATGCCATTAGAACTCCACAGTTAAGCGCGCTCGAACTAGAGTAGTAATGGGATGGGTGACCGCCCGAGAAGTCCTAGTGTTTTACATGCCTATGACATTTTATAAAATTAAACTAATTTATCCCACATGCATCATGGGAATTGTTCTCCTCTCACTCTCTCATATATAATTAAGGTGAAGGAGGCCCTTTAAGCATGCAATGGAGTGTGATGTAAAGCTTGTTGCAAGTGAAGTGTAGCCAACATCTCTTTCTTTTTATAGATAAGCTACCCCATTCTGTCAGTTTGTATTCTACAATGTTTTTCTATCTTATTCATTAATAGATGTTGGGTTTCACTGTATTTTTGTGTTCTCTGCTATATTTTTGTTTTTGTCTCATTTCGTTCTCAGCATAAACTAGATCACAAGGAGCCAAGTCGCTCCACTTGGGAAGACTTGTGCTTCCTTGAGGAGGATTCAGTGCACAGATTTGGGAGAGATTCTCTTGGGTTGATTTTGGGGAAGTTTAGAAACACAGGTCTGTTGGAGGCATGTGTGAGGAAAAGTTGAAATCTGTGAAGTCTGCGGAAATGAAGAGACAATAAGTCTGCGATTGAGGGCATGTTTAAGGTGCACCACAAGAGGTTAAGGAGACAATTGCGACAAAGAGTCTTGGTGACGAATCTATGTATGAGTTTCTTGGTGAGGTGGGGCAAGTCGTTTGACTCTACCGAGTTGTAAATCGAGCCGATAGTTCTCATGTTGTAATTGTTCTGCAATAACAAAGACTTAGTTGGGTGTTAGGCACAGTTTGTGCCACCCACACTATATCTATGTTTCTCTTATGTGTTTCATTGTTATTCTCTTGGATTCTTATCTTTGTGGATGTATGCTTATATATGACTAAGTTTTAAGAAGTTAACAATTGCCTAAGTATACAAGAGTTGCACTAGAGTAGGAGTGTGACTCATCAATAGACTAGAATGGAGTATGGGTATGCTCTAGGTGAAGAGGAGTAGTTTGGATGAAGTAACCTTGGTGTTTCCAAGAAGCCAAGTGATAAATGTCGCAATGTCACATGCCCTCAAGAGGTGTACGATCACAAGGCACATTATGGGGATGTGAAACGAAGGAATTCAAAGCTTGAAAAGGAACTCATTGCTCCTTCTCTCCCTAAATGAAAAATGCAAGTAAAAATCGATAAAGAGGATCAACCCGAGATGCATGACGTAAATGAACATGATATAGAAATAGAAAACCAAGTTGTCCCATTACATTATTTGGCATCAATACAAATAGAAAACAATTGGATTGATGTGGCATCAAAGAATATATCTAGATGTGGTTTGATAAAGCCATGGAAGGACTCAACAAAACCTCCTGAAGTGGTTATGACAGTTAAGGCTTGGAAGGCACTCTTGGCATTTGAAAGTTTATTTAAGCAAATACCTTTAAAGGAAAGGAGGTTCGCCTCCTAGTAGTGTGGCCTTCTCTCATTTTTCTAGTACTAGCCCTCATGACTTTCCTTCCTTTATTTTTCCTCTGCTGAGTTTTACCAATGGTACTCTGTGAAGGCTAGGGACTAACCAATTTTTTCTTTCTTTGTCTAAGATTTCCCTATTATTTTAGGTTTATTGGATCCCGAGAAAAACACATTTTCATTCTTCTTTAAGTATTAATCATACGAATTTTGTTGAGGATAGTGAGCCTTGTTATTCCTAATTATCTTGATCAATCATATTGCAACCTATATTTTTGGATTGAGCTCCACGGAGAACTCCTTAATTACCATTTTATTTTTATGACATTTGTTATGTGTTGTACCAATGGATTCTTAAGAAAATGGATTCTTAAGAAAATGGTTCTTTGYAAACTCATTATTTATAATGAARCTATATTTTCAAGTTCTTCAATGACCCYARCTATCTTTTATATTTTATTTCATCTTACAAAGTCGTGGYTATCTTTCACACTTATATCTTATGAAGAGGGGAAGATCTATGTTGTGGACAAATCTCTCTATTAGAATGTGTATGATTTTATTTTTTTTATTTAATCTTGGCATCCTATTCATGATTGGAACAACTTGGTCCTTTCTCAGGGAGTGCAATGCTTGAAAGCATATCTATTATTTAAATACAATTTCTATTTCTTTGAAATTATTGGTTCTTTCTTAGTGAGTGCAATGATTGAAAGCATATTTATTATTTAAATACAACTTCCATTTTTTGAAATTATGTAAGCTTTGCTCTTAGTATTTACCCACCTTACTTAAAAGAATTATTATTTGAGAAAGATAAATTCCACCTCTATGAAATGAAAGAGAGTTATTTCGTCGTCAACATCCCTTTAGAAAAAGGTGATTAGGTGACTCACGAGTCAAACTAACTATAACAAAAAGACAAGGGCATTGCATATTTCTATAATAATATTAAAAAAATGATATTACATTATTCTATGACTTGATTAAGATAAGTACAATACATGGAAACAACAAAAACATGCATGATCATTAAAGAAGCCAAATTAGGATAAGTGCAATACATGAAAAGTGTTGATTAAAAAAGCCAATGCAACTACATACCATTGATTGATTATAATGGTATACATATTGTCTTTGGCACTTCACAATAGTAGCCATATCCTTTATTATTGATATAAATAATAAAATTATAATTGTTAAATTTTTATAAATTATCTATATAATATAATTTTATATAATACAATTATCTTTCACTCTTGCAATAAGAGTTTTGTATTTTGAAATTATATACACTTGATATGTATTTCGTTTTATATTTTTTTTTGGTAAATAATTTTTTTTATTATCTTATAATATCATCATAATAGTACACATGTCCATATATAAGTCAAAATTGACCACCTGTTCTGGAAACCAAAATAGATGGCCAAATGTCTTGTTGTTGCTAAAGTCTATGCAAGCATGTAACCCTAAATAGAATGAAACTGAAAAAATGATAGTCCTGATAGAAAATGCATAGTAACAGAAGAAAAAAATGAAATTAAATAGTGGGTGAACCCGTATTTCCTTTGTCGCCATGTTGTTGAGGCTTCGTAGGAGTGAAAACGAACAACTGAGCGCAAGTTGGGCATCTTCGTTTGTTTCGCTCACTTGAAAGTGAATCGAATAACATATCCAAGTGGCTACTAAGGATGTTGTGTCGATGAAGTTGCTCTGCCATATCCCGTCACATGTCAAAGATGAGGTCTAAGTGTTCCTGTGAGAGGCGACAGGTGCTAGTCTATTATGGCTCTGGAGCTATGACAAGTGGAGGTTGATTTGCAAGAAGGGCCTCCTCATGGTGCTCCTCTAAAGGGATTTTCTATTCAATTATGCAAGTTTCCATCTCCAAAGAAGATTCTAAACCAAGGATGGGTTGTCCAAATGTGTTGGGTGAGGCTTGAAATTCGGGCACAGTGTAAAGGGAGGAATCTGGGGGATTTGTGGCAGAACTGCAGGTATCTGTTCCTCAATATAGGCCATGGGAGGACCTTCATCCAACTAATTCTGGGTTGAGGAAGGAGAAGGCATCACATAGGCGCTATTGTGGCGAACCAATGAAGTATGGGGAAAGAGAGGAGAGGAAGAGGAACTTAGCCTGTGTTGTCGGGCTACAAATTTGTAGTAAGCGAACCCGCGCTTAGGATTTCCTCTTTCCCTAGACATGACAGATGGAGTGACAAGAATGGAAACTAGGAGTAGAGTGGAACAATAGAAAATAAAGTGGGCTGGATGAACGCAAGAAGCCAAAGATAGATAATTGTTGTCATTGCTTACCTCCTGAATTATAGTCGAGCTGTGAAGATGAAGTGTTGGAGGGGTCGAGTGGACAGGCCTCGTGCGACTCGTACCAATCCAAGCATGTTGTCCCTGTAGAATTGAAGACTCCATTGAGCCAACCTTTGTATATAGGCGCACCATCAATCTGATCCATTAAATGTTGTTCATACCGTGAGGTTTAGAGAAGAGGGTGGTGACAAGGGCATTTAATGTCTTGATTGTGCGTGGACTCCAGTTGTCACCCCATCCGAGGATTTTGTCCTATATCATCTTATAAAGTTCATTCGATTTTATTATTATATAATGTTTTTTTCTATTTCTTTTTTTTTTAATTTGTGTTTATTTTAATATTAATATGGTTGATAATTCTAGTGTTATGTTTTATGAGTTTTATTTGATTTATGATTATTGTATATATAATGTTTATAATAGTTGCAAGTTTTACTAGTATAATCAGTGATGGTATTTCATTCCACGTTAATATTGTTTTTATAAATGTGAGTGTATTTATGTGTTTGTGTGAATAATCCCACATGAATAACAATTATGAGATAAAGGTGGTTTATAATGCATTATTTAAACTAAAAGATTTGTCAATTTGAAATATGACTTTGGAGTGCATAACCACAGTTTTATATGATAACATTCTCGCTCACTCTAGTATTAACATCATCAATCCTCTTTCACTCCAATAGTAACATTGTCAATAGTTTTAATGTCATGCCTGGGCTCTCTATGGTTTGTGGTAATACTCATAATTTTTTTATGCATGAATAATCCCACATGCATAAACACTTGTAAGACAAAGGTGGTTTACTCATTTGAGTACTAACATTGCCAATAGTTTTTGTGTACAATGACATATTTTTAAATTGGAAATAAATCTTTGGGAAGATTCAAAGCACTTTCCCCCATTCTAAGGATAACATTGCCACTAGTTTTGGTGTACAATGATATATTTTTTCCTTGGAAATAAATCCTTGGGAAGCTTCCAAGCACTTTCCTTCATTCTAAGGATAACATTGCCAATAGTTTTGTTGTACAATGGCATATTTTTTTCTTGGAAATAAATCCTTGGGAAGCTTCCAAGCACTTTCCCACATTCTAAGGATAACATTGCCAACATTTTTGGTGTGTAATGGCATATTTGTTTCCTTGGAAATAAATCCTTGGGAAGCTTTTAGGCACTTTCCCTCATTCTAAGGATAACATTGCCAACAATTTTGGTGTACTATGGCATATTTTTTTCCTTGGAAATAAATCATTGGGAAGCTTCAAGGCACTTTCACCCATTCTAAGGATGGTATCAAGTGTAAAGCAAATGGTGTAGACTTAGTGTGCCTAACCCTATGGAAATCGAATCAAGGACTTGTACAACACGTTGGACTACGGGAAACCTTTATGGCATCAGTGGCATCAACCAATTAAGCTAACCCTCAAGGCTTACCATGGCATTTTACATTGATCTATATTAACACTGTCGTTTTTAATGTGTGTGTGTGTATTGTGAATAATCCACACCCAAAACTTTGTCAATCTAAGAAACAAATTTGAAGTGCAAGTCCCTAGGTTAATGTACGAACATTGCCACCATTTTTTATGTCATGACTTGTGGGCTCTCTTTGTTTTGTGGTTGTTATGTATGGGATATCAATAATAATTGCAAGTCTTACTACCATAATGGCATGTCCCATCGTTCTACTTTAAAACCCTCTTTTTAATTATGTGTGTGTTGTGAAAATTTCATTACTCTTTTTTATTATGTGTATGTTGTGAAAACCCCACATGTATAACAATTCATCCTCCCTCCCTCGCTCACTATGATACTAACATTGTTAATAGTTTTCATATCATGTCTTATAAATCATGTTTAATTTATGATTATTATCGATATAACATCGATAATAAAATTATAAATCTTATTATTATAATAACATATCACATTGTTTTACATTAATATACTCATCTTTTAAATACATATGATGCATAATCTTACATACATAACAATTATCACATTGAGAAAGTTTATAATACATTACCTACACAAAAAAAACTTTGTCAATCTAAAAACTAACCTTAAATACATTCTCAAATTAATGTAATATAATAATAACACTCTCCCTCGCTCTAATAATAAAACCAATAAATTCAAATTCAAAGTATGTATAAATGAATATCACACTTTACATCAATAAAAGCGAAGCGAGTAGTCATTGCAATAAATTATTTTGGAAAATGTGCCTTACAAGATGTGGTTGTGGTTGGTTTGTTATGATCTTAATAACATAATGAATACACTTTGGATTCCCTTTCTTTAACCAAGGGAATCCAAGCATTCGTTTGTCTTGATGTGACTCTAAGCATATCAAATATGTAATTGAGAATCGAAAAATAAAATAGTTATGTTTTATCATGGAAAATTATTATTATTTTATTTAATATATTATTTTAATATAATTAAATTATATATTGAAAAAGTTTATAATATTTAATTTTATTAGTTTATTTTTAATTCAATATTTTAATGTATATTTATATCATTGTATGAAAACAAAATCTAGTTAGTTAAAATAATTTATTGGTGGTCTATAATGGGGTAGATTTTATTTTTGTTAAATATCTTTAGATTTCAAGTTATTTATATATTTTCTTGTATTCAAGAAAACCAAATTTTTAACAAATAAAAAATAATTCAAGATTATACTCGATGACAAAAAAAAAATGATAGTTTTAACTTATATTTATAATATTCCCAAAATACCTAATATTCCTTATTCTCTATCATCACTAAAACTACACATAAATCATATTATATGAAGTATCCATATATAAAGCCAAAATATTATGCTCAATTATAGTTTTACCCTTTACCTAGAAAAATCTTTCTATTATCATGTTATAAAAAATTACTATTATTTTAATATATTTAAATGTATTCTCTTTCTTCTTATATATTTTGAAGTAACTAAAATTTATATGTAAATCATTATAATTATATAATTTTAAGGTCACAACTAAGTCAGACATCAAATTGGTGTATGGGAACTCCTTGTTTGTGGGACTAGGGATATCCTCTGCACAATGATTTGAATGTTAAAGTCTACAAAGGTATACATACCCTACCCCCCTCTGGATTTGAACATGTGACCTCTTAGGAGGAAACACATGTTTTTAACCATTAGGCTCACTCAAGTTGTATATATATAGTCACGAGAAATCCCAAGAGTATATCTAGCATCCTGCAAGTCAGACTTGTGACTTAGCAAGGGTTGAGGCATCCCAAAGCCCACTGGGGTGGACCTCTATCATAAGGGTCGTCTACCCTTATAGTCTTATCACAACGCGACGATATATGCATACTCTACCCCCTCTAGATTGAACCTATAACCTCTTAGGAGAAAACACACATTTTTAACCATTAGACCCACTCAAACGATATATATTATATCAATGTCACACATTGTTTTTTAATTTATTCTCTATCCATTAAATTTCAAAAGTAGTTTCATATTTTGATGAATTTTTCTAAATTGTAATAATAGTATTTATTCAAACCAAATCATATTTCTTACTTTTCTCTCTTTAAAACTTAATTATCATTTTGTTTATGGAGAAAAATAAGCGTAGAGACAAGATTACCTATATATTTATTATGTGAATCTTAAGGTAAGATCTTGATCAACAATTTATAATTGCATGTAATTAGATGAGTGTTAAATCACCTTAGTATAAAATGAATTAATATATGGATAAAAAAAAAATCAATTTTTTATAATTTTATCTTTGAAATTTTAATACTTAAAATTTGATAAAAATCCGTTATTTTTTTAAATATTTACATCAATTATAAATATATATTTTTAAAAAAAAAATCTATCAAATTTGAGAAATAATCATTAAAAAAAATTATTATTTTTCCTTATCATCATCTTAACACTACCCCTTTTGTTCCCATGCCATAAAAAAAAGGTGTATGATGAATGTGAAGGGAGGGACACTTCTAGATACCAATAAAATGGATGACATGAATAGAATGAAGTATGGGGACATGGACAATAATGACTTGAAATTAGGCAACTTTTTTTTTGTCGGTTACAGTGTCACATAATCAATTTTCCATTTTAGATTTGCAGGTAAATGCAAACTTTAAGACATAGTTCTATAAATTACCTTTGTTTGTATGATATTTGTTTCCCCACTCACACTCACTTTTTAGCACGCACCACCTGCAACAAATTGTAAAAGTGAAAACATGATTTCTTTATATATATATAATTTTTAAAATTATCAAATTGGATGAGCTTTTTATTCACGTGACATAGAGTTGATTTCGACTATTATCACTATAATTTC
The DNA here is from genome assembly GCA_009831015.1 of Picea engelmannii. Lineage (NCBI taxonomy): Eukaryota > Viridiplantae > Streptophyta > Pinopsida > Pinales > Pinaceae > Picea > Picea engelmannii. The sequence continues at coordinate 359,283 of ML785846.1, read as the reverse complement.
CATTTCCAAGGCATATCTACATTTCTAACACACAAAGTTAGTCAAAATTTGAATCAACAATATCACGAAAGTACTTTAATAATACATTCTATAACTAATTAATCTACACCTCAAACATAAAAATAAAAAAATTATTTGTAAAATAAAATATATTTTACTATATATGTATATATGTGAGAGTAAATATTACAACAATCAAAACAACCAAAAAAAATAACTATGCACTAATAATAATAATAATAGCTATGTACTAATAGAATATAACCCTATAAAAATAGAGAAAAATTACGGTAATCATTATTATTTTTATAAGATAGCCTTATAAAAGTTACAACAATCATTTATTATTGTTTGCTCTCATTGGACGAGGCAAAGTTTAGCGAGAACAATTTAACGAGAGTGGAGAAGTGTAGAACTTCCATCTTTGTCATATATCGTTTTATTCAACAAAACTAATTATTATCGTAATGATTGACTTTATAACTAATTAATTAATTTGGTAATTCATAGTGAATTACACAATGTTATTATTAAAATTAAAGTATATCAAGTTTTATATTTATTATATGTTAAAATTTCATACAACATTTATATTTATTATATGTTAAAATTTCATACAACATTTATATTTATTATATGTTAAAATTTCATACAACATTAATGTTATACTTATTCGTTTTTAACACTTTATTTTATATTTGATAATAAATGTATTTTTTACTATAATTGAAGTGTAAAATCAAATTAAAAATTAAAAATAAATAAGTAGAAATTATTAATTTAATATTATATATATATTAATACATAATAATAAAATTATCTTTTTAATCAAATAATTTATTTTTATATATAATTATTTTTTTAAATAATAAATTTAGTATACCCACGACAAGACTAGTCGGGTTTAGAAAATGCATCAACTTTAGAGCTCACCCATTGAAGAGTGTCTTCAATATAATTATGGTCAAGTCTCCAGAGATAAGGACATTATAGAGATGCCAAGGAAATACAAATTTTTGAAAATAAAATAAACTATTAGATGAACAACTTTGGTTGTAGGTGTAAGGTTTTTATTGAGGAGGGTACACAACATCTTTATTCGACAGACTTGTATCAAGGTAAGTCATGGAAGTTGGGGTTGTTGAGGAGATTTAGATGGATGCATGTACTTGCGGTTGGGTAGGATGTGTGGCGAGACGACTAAGTTGGACACACTATGATGAGGATGGACTTGGTTAGGCGATTAAAGAGGTAGACCAAAAACTATATGGATGGGTGCCCCACACTTGGGGATTGTGATGGGAAAACGTGGTGCCTTAAGGCACATGTCACCGCAGTTCGCGACCAATGGTGTGCGCTCACCTTGCAGACATCTTGGGCACACCATCCTTGGGCATTTTCTTGCGGATAACTCAAGGGGTGGAGAGATGAGGCTGACCCGGGTGAGCAGACGAGTTGGGCACAATGCCCTAACTAATTGATACGTCAATTGAACGTGTTGCACTTGAGTGAGACGCACGACAGGGTGACTTAGTAAGTCGGCTTAACCTCACGCAAGGAATGCGACGATTTGACACGAAGTGATGCAAATGTTCAATGAGAAGAGTCACATATATATGACATGAGCTAGGAAAACCAAGACAACACACAACACTTAGTCAAGATCAACACCAAAACATCTAAGACAAATTCAAACAAAGAGAAACAAACTCCCCCCCCCCAAAAAAAAAACCAAATAGCTCCACATAAAATGGATTGTCTATGCTAAAAAAAAACCTTAAACATTGTTAAACAATTAATGCACTATTGGATTTTCCCCAAATACATTGTTAAACATGTGTACAATTAGGATAAAGTACGTCGTGGATTTTCCCATTTACATTTCAACGTAAAAAAGGAGGATCATCCATTCGTAAAATTATTGATTTTATTATTTAGACATTTAAATTATTCACCTTATTATTTAAACCTTTAGCAACATGTAAGCATTTCTATGACAATGAAGAAAGTATGCTCGAAAGTTGAAACTTGCACTTTAATTTTGACATACGAAAAGTTTAATATCTTTAAAGTTCTAAGTCGTGTATTTAGGTTGGTGCACTTGGTTTTATGCAAAGTTGCTTTAGGCTTCTCTATAGAATTTGTGTGTAGTTGGTAAGGGTATTATTTTCCATTATTCTATTACTTATAATGTAATTTAATAATCTCTATGATTGTTTTGAATCATTTGTAAGTATGGCCAACAATTCTTGCCCACCAAAAACTCAAGCCAACGGGAAAAGACGTTGTAAAGGTTGAATGGAAAATAATAGAAAAACTTAATATAATCGATTATGTGATATATACTCAAAAGATATCTACACCACTTTATATATATATATATATATATATATATATATATATATATATATGTGTGTGTGTGTGTGTGTGTGTGTGTGTGTGGGGGGAATGTACTTAAAATTTGAAATGTGATGATTTCATAAATAATAAATTCATGCTATATTTTGTTTTTTTTATTGTTGTAGTCTAAATGTTTTGTTTTTTTTTGTTTTTGTTTTTTGTTTTTTTGGGATATTTTTTGTTTATTTTTGTTCGAAATACGGTGAGAAATTGTTGGATCTGCAGAGTTGAGTGGTTAATTCTGTATAATCTGAGTACCCCGGGAGTTTTTCATCACACTAAATCCATTTATGCATTCAAAAATGTGTTAGCCTCATAATCCTAAAGTTCTATAGTCTAAATATTTTCTAGTATAAATGTTTCTAAAAATTAATTTATTCTAGTTTGTTAGGATAAGAACACCTAGCTTCTATGTAAAGGACACCTATCATACTCATGAGATTATGTGATTGGTTTTTCTCCTATATTTTAGTTTAGAGTTGAGCTATATAAACTAGCTCCTTCTTCAAGTGAGGTTAAGGAGTAGATTATGAGTTCTCACTTCAGAGTGTAATCACTTTTTCCTTATTAATAAAATTATGTGTCTGAGGACACTTTGTCAACATGGTATCAGAGCCATGGTGAAATTCTGATGGAAGAGAATTGGTGATGGATCATGGAAGAAAGGAAGACTTCTTGACATCAACACGGATCTCTTCAAACTCAAAGGCAACGATACTAAGGTAATATGTTGCTATTTTGAATAAGGAAAATTGTTATTGTGATTGCAGCTATCAATTTTTTTAAATTGATTGAATCATTTTTTTTTAGTTGTAAACTTGTAGATCTGCAAATTTCAAGTTTGTAGATTTGATTAATAACAATTTTCTTTCATGTAAATTTAAGAGATCTGGGCAGATAAAAGTGTACACTTGCATTTTTTTTATCTCATAGATCCATTGTTATTTTATTAAAAGGGCTCACTTGTAAACATTGCTTCAAATCCAAGGGAGGGAGGCGCGGGGGGCGAGGGGGGGGGGGGCGGTTCTCTTCGAACCCGGGGGGAAAAAGTCCTTAAGTTACCATTGGAATCTAGGGATGGAAACTAATAACAAAGTCGAGGCCTACGCCCTCCTAAAAGGCATACAACTATCCCACACTCAGAAAATTCGAGAGCTCATAGTTCTGGGGGACTCCAAAAACATAATAAGAATGATGATCCATGGAACGAGCCCCAAAGATCCAAGACTAAAACAATTCATGGATAGAATAAGGATGGATTCTCGGGACATTAAGACAACCTTCTATCACATTATGAGAGAAAATAACACTGAAGCAGACAAAATGGCCAATGCAGCAATAGGGGCAACGCTTGACGCCCTAAGTATAGACGGAGTATCAACCTTAGCCCCCTTTACTAATGACCAACTATGTGTGGGAGGGGGATAACAAAAGAAGACGCCACACTACGGCTTCAAACAAAAACCAAGGACACATGCACAGGAGGGGAACCCACACCCCCCAAAGCGACAAAAGAGGTAGGGGAAACCTCGTGAAATTGAGAACGATCCCTTCTGAAGAGTGAAAGAGCAATGCCAAAAACACAAGGTTGAAGCTAGTCGACATCCACATGGAGCAGGGATACCCTGGTTTGACCAGGTGGCAGGTATCACGAGCGAGTCACCTTGTCCGAGGAAAAACAGTGGTTAATGATATCCCCAACGCCATCATTTTGCGTGGTGGTAAGTCAGACAGAGCTCCAGAACACGTGGGAGATCCCGTCATCAAGCTCAAAAGGATGGTGGAAGAGGTATGGGAAACTCGGCCCACACAGCACAGTCGTTCCCATGACGTCAGTCACACCTCCAGTCTTGCTTTCATGGCACCCGATGGAACAGACCGCAGGGAGTCTCCCACGAGCCCACAAATAAGTACGCCCTATCCTTTAATAAACCCATGGGAAACCATGGTGTCACCCTTGCTCAATTTTTTTTTATTATGGGGGTTCCCCTCCGCTCCCTTCTCACCCCCGGTCCAGGTTCTTTTTATCCTCATCCCAGTTCCACCTCCGCGGTACTTTTGGACCTTGTTGAGCACTTCTTGGTGCCTCCCTTATCCCCAAAATCCACTCTCTGAACCTCTTCTCTCGGCACACGGGACTTTGGTTCCCCCCTTTATCCGAGCCTTGTCTAGTCTTTAGCCTCTTCACAGCTCCACGGAGTCCCCAATTCACCCTGCCCAGAACTTCCGAGTCCTCCCAAGTTCAACGTCGTCCTCAGGCCTCCCCTCGCTTCGACGACCTTCCTTGCCCCTTTTGATTTCCCTCCTGCAGACTAGCGCCACCCTTTCCCGCTTATGGAATTCTCTTTGCCCCCTGCAGAAAAACCAAGGAATGGTCAGGATTGATTACTCTTCAGCACAGAGAACAATGTATCATGGAAATGAATCTCCAGTGGACTCAGGAAGCTGGATAGAGGAATCTTGGGAAGAAGATTGCGGCGGGTGTAGCAATCTCAGAGTACAACAGGGATCAATGAGTGCCAACCGAGCCTTTGAGCTGGAAACACTTTCCCAGCACAGATTTCTGATTGGAAAACTTCAGGACGAAAGAGATGCCCAATGCAACCAGATTGAAGACGACCGCCTGAAGATATAGATGTTGCAACGAAGACTAGAACAGCTCGAAGGCACACATACACCTCCAAGCAATTTTGGAGAGCAGCAGGGGAATTCAAGATATGCACAATCGAACTAGATCAACCAAATCCTTGATCTGAACGAGCCACACCTAGAAAACATGGTGGACTTGCAGCATATCAAAACAGAAAAGGGTAACTAAGTTTCAGTTTCTATATGTTTTTTCGAATAATATATATCAATGGTATCTTTTTCCGGAGCTATCCGGGGAATTCAACTTTCAGAATTTTTAAAAAACAAGGGGGATGCTCTAAACTCTGCTCCAATGACAATCCCCACTTATGTAAAAGCCTGTCTTTAAGAGGGAAAACTCGATGGTTTGTACAGACCCATTTTTGTAAAATCAGTGGATTCTTCCACACAGTTAATACAATTTTTGCCAGTTTCTGTTAAAAAAAAAACATTGCTTCAAATCATTTTATAAATCTGGCAATTTAAATTCAGAGATATAGATTCTATATTTTAATAGTTTTTCAGATCTGGTATGTATTGAGGACTGTATCAAGGTCCGTATCAAGGACCGAATCAAGGTTTGTATCAAGGACCATATCAAGGACCAGATCATGGATCACTTTTGAATTTAGCAGAAGGTCATCAGATTAAATCTCCTTCATCAGATTAAATCTCTGGCATCAGATCGGTGAAAAGGAAGATTCAAATTTGTGTGAATCAGATCTGGTATCTCTGGATAAGAAATCCTTCTGTAAATATCGAGACACATCCCTTCCCGCAAGAAACAACAAAAACGACAAAGGAATTTGTTGCCTTCAAACTTTGATTTCAAATCCACTCAATGTTACAGATCCGGCTCGTGTTGCACCTGCCCAGCGCTCAGTTATTTAGAGGGAAATTTTGATCTGGAACGAAAACCACCAGATCTTATTTTGGTGCAGAGTGAGGATGAGGAACACGTGATCCATCTTGCAACGATTTCATGCGATTATAGCGTGCAATCCACCTTTGTGTATTTGGCAACTAATCCACTCATTTTTTTACGATCTCTCTTTGTTCTTTGCTCACGATTTCTTTGGCAAGGATGCCCACAATGATACGGACCGAATCGCCATTTACAGTTGCTATTGGTTTTGATTAGAGTTTGTAAAAGGAGGGTCGACGCATGTTGTGGGTTTTCAATGATTTAATCCACGATGTGCTCAACAATTATTTGATCTGCAATGTGTGCTTACTCTCCACGTCATACTCAAGGTCAATCAAATATTGTTGCATGTCCTCGTTTTTTGAAGCCCCTTTAGCACGATTTTGGTGGACAGTTCTTTAACTGATATTAAATTATCAAAATCATTTCATAATATCTTTGTTCATATCGAGGTCCATATTGAGGTCTAGATTGAGGACCAAATTGAAGTCTATATTGAGGAACGTATTGAGGACTGGATTGAAGTCTGAATTAAAGAGTTAAACTTTTTTATTTTTTTAAACATTGAGTTGTAATCTTTTAAGTCATTGATGACTTTAGTTCAAGGGGGCACATTTTTTTAACTTGTAAAAGGCTATCTATCTTGTAAAAAGGGTCAAACTTTGAAATATTTAATTGTAGTCTTGAACGCTCAGAAGTTGAGAAGAGTCCAGTAAAATACTCTCTCAAAATCCATTTCCAACGAGACTTTTAAAGGGTCAAGGCCAAGCCCTTAAAAGTACTCTTTTTGTGTGAATTGTGTACTCTTTCTTTTTGGCGCCTTGTGTCTCTCTTTTGGAGTTTTGTGGATTATTCACTTGCAAATATTGCAACAAACATCATGTCTAAATTAATCAATCTATTCACAGAATCAGATAAGTTAGATGGACCCAAGAATTACAAATCTTGGAGTCGTCATATGCATAACACTTTGATCTATAATGAATTATGACATGATATATGTGATGGTGATGCTGCTCCAGCTAAGCCAACCGATGCTACTTCTTTAGCAAAATGGAATTTGAAAGATGAAAAAACACTTTCTTTGCTACGTTCTTTTGTAACTGAACACATGTTTGTTCATATTGAGAATTCCAAAGATGCATGGTCTACTTGGAATCTATTAAAGAATCTTTTTGATACTCTTGTTGTATCTCATAGAGTTGATCTACAAATGAAATTGATTAAACAAAGATTAGCAGACAATGGTGATGTATTATAATACATTTCAAGGATTAAGAACATTCATCTGGAAATCATCAAAGGCAGATTTCCTAAACTTGAAGATAGTTTTCTAGTCTCCATTGTAATAAATGGCTTGCCTCCATCTTATAAGCATTTTCTTGAGACTTTGCAAATAACTAATAAGTTATCAACTGTAACTTTTGATTCACTTAGTGAATTACTGGCTCAACATAGTAAATCTTTTGGAAAACAAAAATAATCAGGAGAAGATCTTCTTTTCACTAAAGTTGAAAGTTCTAAAGGAAGACAAAAATAAAATTTTGGAAATTTTTAGAATCAGTCTTCTAATCGAGGTTGTGGCAGAGGTCGTGGTCAAGGTAGAGGTCGTAGCAATTTTAATCAACAAAATTTTCAAAGTAACCCTCCCAATAATAATGCACAGTCAGGAAGAGGTAGAAATTTCAATCTAAGTAAGATGTAAAATATGTTTAAAGATGGGTCATTATGCATCAAATTGTCTTACAAGAAATGATCAATTGCCAAAGTTTAAGCAGACATCAAATTCTAATTCTCAACAATCAGCTCAATATGCAGAAGATCAAGATTACCAGGATGATCAATATGAATATGTTTTTTCAGCAGTTCAGCATGTAGATTCATTTGAAAATTATTGGATATTGAACACAGGGGCTACTCAGCATATGACTTATCACAGAGACTATTTTTGTAATTATAAATATGTTCAACTAAATCCCATTTATTTAGCTGATGATACAACTCATATACCTCAAGGAAAAGGTTCAGTGAAATTTTTTCTCCCTGGAATTGGTGAAAAATGGATTTCAAATGTTTGATATGTACCATCTTTTAAGAAAAAATTGTTATCCCTAGTCACAATCAGACAATCTAGACATCAAATTGTCATGTGAGATGGTTTAGTGAAGATTAAGTCAGAGAAGGATAACTTGAAAATAATAATGTCTGGATATGAAGATGGGAAGTTACTTAGAATGAATGGTAAAGTCATCCAAAGAAAGCAAAAGGTTGCATCAACAGTAAATTCTGAAATGTCTTCATTCAGATTATGGCATTTTCAATTTCGTCACTTAAACTTTGATAGTCTATTTAAACTTAAGTCCCAAGATTTGGTAAAGGGTTTTCCAACTTTCATGAAAGAAAATTCCAAGTGTGAATCTTGTATTTTTGGCAAGCAAAAGCAAGAAGCTTTTCCAACTAGCTCATGGCGAGCAACAAAGTATTTGGAATTGATTCACAATGATATATGTGGTCCAATGGAATCTTCTTTCAGTGGATGTCGATACTTTATATTGTTTATTGATGACCACACTAGAATGACATGTGTGTACTTTTTAAAGGTAAAGTCTGAAGCTTTTGAAAATTTTGTAAATTTTCAACACATGGTTGAAAATGAAACTAGAGAAAATATTGCTTCTTTGAGAACTGATAATGGAGGTGAATTCACTTCAACTAAATTCAATGATTATTGTCAAAACAATGGAATTAAGAGGAAACTAACAAATTCCTATACTCCACAGCAGAATGGAGTTACTGAAAGGATGAACATAACTCTCATGGGCATGGCAAGATCTATGATGCAGTTTAAAGGGTTGAGCACAAAATATTGGGCTGAAGTAGTCCATACTGCAATTTATCTCAGAAATCGATCACCTACATCAGCTTTAGATGGACAAAATCCTTATGAAGCTTGGTACGGTTTTAAACCCAAGGTAAAACATCTTAGGGTTTTTGGCTCAAAATTTTATGCTTTAGTTCCCAAGGAAAAGAGGACTAAATTAGAAAACCGAAGTATGAAGTGTATCTTCATTGGATAATCTGATGAAAAGAAAGGGTATAGATTACTTTCAGATGGAAAATTCATTGTCAGTAGAGATGTCATTTTTGATGAAACTGAAAGTAACAATTTAGATGAGATTAATCATCTCCTTAGTTGTTTAGAGAAGAAAAACACTAAGGGTAAAGGTAAGTTGAACAAGTCAAAGCAAACATTTTGGTTTGAAAAAGACTGTGTTTCTCCAGAAGACATCTCTTTATCAAATAGTTCTTCTTATTCATCTGATAATGAAACGACAAAAGACTCTTCTGATACTGAATCTTCAAAAGAATCTTCTCCAACTTCAGATACTTCAGATGAAATAAGAGCCTCATTTTTTGAAAATCCTCTTTTCAACAATAATGGTGATTCAGATCCTCAATCCCCTCAACATAAGAAGCCAAAGTGGGCCGAACAACTTCTCAAATATGTTCATTCAGATGAAATGAAAAAAACTAGAACTAGGGGATGTTCAAGAGCATAAGCTAATTTTGCTCATGCTTCCACTGAACCTACTTATTTTGCTGAAGCAACTAGACATAAAGAATGGCAGGAAGCAATGATTAATGAATATGATTCAGCACTTGCAAATGGGACTTGGAACTTAGTTGATTGTCCACATGATGTTAATCCCATCGGTTGTAAATGGGTTTATCAAGTAAAGTACAAGCCTAATGGTAAAATTGACAAGTAAAAAGCAAGACTTGTCGCTAAAGGTTTTGCTCAACAGGAAGGAATTGATTATGAAGAAAATTTTGCACCCACAGCTAAATGGAATACTATCAAAATGGTTATCAATTTGGCTGCACATCATGGTTGGAAATTACATCAAATGGATGCCAAAAGTTCTTTCCCGAATGGAGATCTAAAGGAAGAGATTTTCATGACTCAACCACAAGGTTTTGAAGCTAAAGGACAAGAGCATAAACTTTGCAAACTTGTGAAGGATTTATATGGTTTGAAACAAGCTCCTCGAGCTTAGTATGCAAAAATGGATGATTACCTATGAAAGGTGGGTTTTCACTGAAGTGAATCGGATGATACATTGTATTTTCAAATGCAATATAAGCACATGGTGATACTTGTACTCTATGTTGATGACTTAATCATAACAAGAAATAATGAATCTCACATCAAACAGGTTAAGGGAGAACTTAAAGTAGGGTTCAAAATGATTTAGGGACACTTCATTATTATCTTGGAGTTGAAGTATCTCAACATCCTAACCAAATATTCCTTAGTCAAACTAAGTATGCCACTGAATTGTTAAAGAAATTTGTCATGGAAGATTGTAAACCATCTCTTTCCCCCATGGAGCAAAAATTGAAACTTTCAAAAATTGAAGGGGCGGAATTGGTAAACAATACAAAGTATAGGAAGTTGGTTGGAATTCTCATTTATTTGACAAATACTCGACCAGATTTGTCATATTTAGTGAGTATACTTTCAAGGTTTATGCAGGAACGAAGGGAAAGTCATTGGAATTCAACAAAAAGGGTACTAATATACATTCAAGGTACAAAATACTTTGGTATTCTCTACAAAAGGAACAAAATTTTTATACTTGTTGGATATTCAGATGTTGATTTTGCAGGTGACATTGATGATAGAACATCCACTTCAGGTTATTTAATGAATATGGGTTCAACAACAGTATCTTGGAATTGTAAAAAGTAGACAACAATTGCAAATTCTTCAGTAGAGGCAGAGTACATATCAACTTGGGAAGCAACATGTGAGATTGTATGGCTATGCAGAATTGTTGTCCCTTGGTCATGTATTAAGGAAGAAAACGAAGATTAAGGAAGAATAAAGTCAAAGTATGAAGTGCGCGGAAGGCACACAAACCAAGGAAGGGTCGAAGTGGTTAAAGAATCATAAAAGAAGGAACGAAGTAAAGGAAAGCAAGTTGTTCAAAGAGAAGATCAAGGAAGACAAAGAAACAAAGAAGATAGATCGTGGACAAGTCATCAAGTAGAAGAAGACACTAATGGGTGCTTTGGAGCACCTCGCGGAGAAGAAGGAAGAACATGTCGACGAAGTCCTTAAAATGAGGGTTATGTGGACCTAGGGTTTTAGCACCTGGGCTTCGGTCCATGGTTTTCTAAGAGTCATGGAATGTATAAATAGAGGTCTAGAAGAGTTGAGATGAGGAAGTGAGAAGTGATAGTGGTGTTGAGATGTAAAAGTGTTATGTTTTAGGGTATTCTTGTATTTTTGGGTTTTCAGCTGGGTGCGAAGATTGACTTTGCAGCTGGGTGCGCAAGGATAGAAAATAAAGAGGAAGAGAGAGAAGGATATGTAATTGAGTGCACATATAGAACTGTATATATTCATCTATTCTATCAATAAACACAGTTCTTTGGACGTAGCCCTAGGGAGAGGATGAACCACGTAAAATCTTGTTGTTCCATGTGGTTGATGCTTTGTTATTTATTACCTTTTACACTGTTATTGCACTATTATTTTTCCTGTCGAATATAAGAAGATATAAGTTACATTGTGAAGTTAAGAATAATACTGTTAAGAATCTCTAGGGCTATTTTTGTGTTGTTGTTTTGGAATCATCTTGCATTTCCTTTGGTTGTAGACACTTGTGTCCTACAACCCCCCTATTGCTACTTCGGGTGAGACTTCATCTGCTTCGCAGGTGTTGCCGTAAGGGCCAGTAGTTAGGGTTCGTTGGTGCGCTGTTAGATTTGAACCCTGGGTCTGCCCCTGTGCCAACAAATGGTTCCATTGTGGGGCCAGGATCTTCTTGAGGGAATGTCAAGGTGGTTTCCATCGAAGACAAAAATTCATAATTGGATAGAAGAACAAGAAAGGGACTTCACCGAAGCTCAGAACAAGAACCCTAGCATTAGTACAGAAGACTAGCTGGGAAGGTACATCTTTACTGATGTGCACAAGATTTTCTTTACAAGTATGGATGACACCGACGCTATTCAAGACAGGCTCGCGCAGTTGATGGAACTAGAGGAAGAAAGGTTCATTGCAGGATTTCATCAACATGTATAAAAAGAACGAGAAAAGGCTTACCATGACAAACATATAAAGAAGAAAGCATTTAAACAAGGAGATTTGGTACTTTTATATGAAATCAAGTTCATGGAGCATCCAGGAAAGTTCACGACACATTGGCTTGGGCCATTCGAGGTTGTCTATGTTACAGAAGGTGGAGTTGTGCAATTGAAGACTCTTAATGGAGAATGGAAGGATGGTTTAGTAAATGGGAGTTGGTTGAAGCTGTATTGTGACAACCAGTTGCCTCATAGCTCCCAGTAAAAGCAAAGGAAGAAGAGTCTAGGTACCAGGTGCAGTTGAAATTGGGTACCAAACACAGAAATGACAGTCTGCACACGATAGGGAGGGACAGAGCAAAAAGCACAGGTTGCTCTGTGCAGTCTGTAGTCAAAGTAATACAAAAGGCTCAACCCTGCAGTGACTCGAGAAGAGTCACATGTGAGTGTTGGGGGCCTGTTGGCCCTTGGTCATGTATTAAGGAAGAAAACGAAGATTAAGGAAGAATAAAGACAAAGTATGAAGTGCACGGAAGGCACACAATCCGAGGAAGGGTCGAAGTGGTTAAAGAAGCATAAAAGAAGGAAAACAAGTCATTGAAAGAGAAGATCAAGGAAGACAAAGCAACAAAGAAGATAGATCGTGGACAAGTTAGCAAGCAGAAGAAGACACTAATGGGTGCTTTGGAGAACCTCACGGAGAAAGAAGAATAGGTCAACAAAGTCCTTAAAATGAGGGTAATGTGGACCTAAGGTTTTGGCACCTAGGGTTTTGACACTTGGGCTTTGGTCCATGGTTTTCTAAGAGTTATGGAATGTATAAATAGAGGTGTAGAAGAGTTGAGATGAGGAAGTGAGAAGTGATAGTGGTGTTGAGATATAAAAGTGTTATGTTTTAGGGTATTCTTGTATTTTTGGGTCTTTAGCTGGGTGCACACGGATAGGAAATAAAGAGGAAGAGAGAGAAGGATCTATAGCTGAGTGCACAGATAGAACTGAATATCTTCATCTATTCTATCAATAAACACAGTTTTGTGGATGTAGCCCTAGGGAGAGGGTGAACCACGTAAAATATTGTTGTTCCATGTGGTTGATGCTTTGTTATTTATTACCTTTTACACTGTTATTTTTCCCATCGAAGATAAGAAGATATAAGTTACATTGTGAATTTAAGCATAATATTGTTAAGAATCTCTAGGGATATTTTTGCGTTGTTGTTTTGGAATCATCTTTCATTTCCTCTGGTTGTAGACACATGTGTCCTGCAACCCCCCTATTGCTACTTCGAGTGAGACTTCATCTGCTTCGCAGGTGTTGCCGTAAGGGCCAGTAGTTAGGGTTTGTTGGTGCGCTGCTAGAGTTGAACCCTGGGTCTGCCCCTGTGCCAACAAGAATTTTACAGGATCCTAGTGAAACTCAGAAATCACCAACTACCTTATTGATCGACAGTCAGTCAGCAATAAAGATGGCCAAGAATCCAATATTTCATTCAAAGACTAAACATGTCGACACCAAGTACCACTTCATGAGATCGCTCATCATTAAAGACATCATCAAGCCTCAATTTTGTCCATCTGAAGATCAAACTTCAGATATTTTTACCAAACCTCTTGGTAGAATAAAGTTCACTAAGTTAAGAGATGAACTTGGTCTTTGTAAAAGTGAACTTTCAGATTAAAGGGGGGATTGTTAGCCTCATAATCCTAAAGTTCTATAGTCTAAGTATTTTCTAGTATAATTGCTTTTAGAAATTAATTTATTCTAGTTTGTTAGGATAAGGACACCTAGCTTCTATATAAATGACACCTATCATACTCATGTGATTATGTGATTGGTTGTTCTCCTAGATTTTAGTTTAGAGTTGAGCTATATAAACTAGCTCCTTCTTCAAGTGAGGTTAAGGAGTAGATTATGAGTTCTCACTTAAGATTGTAATCATTTTTTCCTTGTTAATAAAATTACGTGTTTGAGGACACTTTGTCAACAAAATGCAATTTAAACAACATACAATTTTGATTTCATGGAGATTTATGTTGCGAGATTCCGACAAAAAAGGCCAAAACACGGAACAATTAGGCAACGCCTCTCTTATTTATTCACTATGCATGGAATTTTAAATACGACGGGTGGTTACATTGAGAATTAAGACTAATTTTATAATCGCGTTTATTTTCTCTCATCCCCCAACACAACAAAAGGCAATTTCCATGAATATTGAGGAAGGAGGGACATCGTCTTTTTCTTTTTTTCTACAATAGGAAAATCTATTGTAACTTGGTATGTCAATCAACAGTGGGTGATTTCCATTTGTGAATGCGCAACCTGATTCATCACTATTATTAAAAAAAATACACTATCTGGAATAATCTGTTGGTGATCCATAAAATAGTATACTTTCATTTATGTAAGATGCTTTTGGGTTTTGGGTCATTAACCTACTTCGTTACACCCAAAAAAAACAAACAAACAAAAGTAGTTTTAAATAATTCCCCACTTACACCTATAAATATATCAAAATAAATTTGTAAACAAAATTATAAAATTCTCCAACTTTATGAAATTTAATTATACAACTTTATCGGGCAACATGCTCAAGTTGTGACTTATTGAATCAATTCTCCGTTGTAGATTGGAGA
>ML785846.1:250487-311779 GCA_009831015.1 Picea engelmannii | reverse complement strand
CCCATGGGAGAGAATCCTTTTGTATTCCCAGGTGGTACACCTAATCATAGTACTCAATCAATTCTTTGGGCCTCTAATCCTTTATATTTTGGTATTCCAGACATGACTTCACACTTATCATCCTCCATTTCGACGTATCATGTCAATCCTGGTTTTGGGCATGGGGGAACAATGCCTCCTTATACTCATTTCTCATTTGGGGGGGGTCATATCCCTCAACGAACTCCCATGGTATTCGTTTGGAATCCTCCTTCCTATGAACCCAATCCTAGCTACAATATTCCATGATGGAGTGCTCAAATGGGTTCTTAGTTTACTTCTTATATTTCATTCGTCATTCCTTCTTCCACAACGTCGATTCATACGAATGATTTTCTTATGGAGAAACCTCCTCTAACCTCTGGTGTTTCAACAGGGGGGAGTCAATTTGATGGCATGGGAAACCATTTACATGGAGTTCCTTTGTCCAGGGGAAACATATATGCTCACATGAGTAACCTTTATCATGTTTCTTTCTCCTCTCAAGCGGCTTCCTCGGGGATGATTCTCTTACAACCTTTTATGAATCGATTGGGAGGAGGATACTATCCTACTAGATAGGGCCATGGTTTATACCAAAAACTTGCATGGCCCATGATCTCTCAAAAACAACCTTTCCCGAGAGCTTAGGCTTAGACGTCGCAACCCCGACTCCTTTTTCTAGCCACATTAAATTTTCCAGACTTGTCAAAATTGATGAATGACCCAGTGCGTCAATATCCATCATGCCCCCCCGTCCCTACTAAGCTTCCCTCCGACATTCCAAAGTTTGAGGGAAAGACTAGTGAGGACCCTGGAGATCATGTGACTACCTTTCACCTATTGTGCTCGTCTAACTCCCTTCATGATGATTCTTTTCATTTGAGACTATTTCAATGCACCCTTACGATGGTTGTCGAGAAGTGGTACATCGAGCTACTTGGGGGAACTTATGAAACTTTCAATGAGATGGTCTTGGTTTTCCTCAACCACTTCCAATTGTTGGTTTGTTATGATGTCGACATAGAATTTTTATCGCCTTTTCGTCAAGATAAGGCCACCCACATCTCCGATCATATTCAAGAGTGGAGTACACATAAGAGGTTTATTAAATCTTACATTCCTCTAGAGTTGTTTTTGGAATGGTTCCTTAAATCCTTATTTCATTACAATTAGAAGGATGTTTCTACATCTAGAGTGACTTTTGAGGAAGAGGCCATCTTCAAAGCCCAACAATTGGATCTCATATATGCTCAATGTGAGATGTTCTACAAAATTATCCCTAACGCATCGCGGTCAAATTTCGATCCTAGAAAAAATCTTGGGCCTAATGTCGACAACATCATAGGCTCCGCAAGTACCAAGACTGCATACTAGGTGATGAACCAGCTGAAATATTTGTCTCTTAATCTGCCTGCAATAGGACAAGCTACAACTTCGTCCTCAACCACCCAGTTGGCATATGTGCATTCTGTACAGTCAACTAACCCAAAAAGTAGCCAACAACCTGGAGGAAACAAGAAGAAAGGTCGTGGTAATAATCGTAAGGGTGGGAATAATAATAATAACAATAAAGGCAAGGATGAAAATAATAATGATAAACCTAATAATAATTCTGGTGAGGGAAATAAAGAAAAGAGGAAGGTGAAGTTGCCTTGTAAAATTTGTAAAGATGATCACCTTACCCACTTGTGCCCCAAAATTGAGGAAGCCTCGAGGCTCATAGCGCAACAACCTACTGTGCTAACTAACTTGTTTCCACAACAACAAAATATGACCTCGGGAGCCTCCAACACCAGTAATGCATCAAGTGGAAGTCAAAATACCTTGGCACATGATAGTGGAAATTTAAGCGTAAATATGGTTAAATATGAGGTTAGTGTAGCCACTCAAACTCATTATTATGGTTCTTTGCAACCTGTTGTACATATAGAGCCTCCTCCTCTGAAAACACCTTTGCATATTAATAAGCTGGAACCTCCACCTTGTATTCTGAAAGGATTCCTTAAGCGCTCTTGCTAGAATCCTAATGCCAAAGCCACCCAAAATTACTCGATTGTTGAGGATTTGGGACAAACACTATGCATGATGTTGGCTTTGGAGGTGCTCTAGATGTGTCCTACACAGAGGAATTCCTTGTTATCCGTTTTAGGAGCTCTAGACCCGAGAGGCTCAATGGTTATCAGGTTTGATGTTGCGGATGTCAAACCTCGCTTACCTTACCATGTGGACTTTCAGATCCATGTGGATGGTTTGAATATCACCATTAAGCGTACTGTCATTGATGAAGTCACTTATACATTCATAATGTCTCTATCTTGTTGGAAATCCATTGAATCTCCTCCGCTTTCCAAACCCATGGCCATGTTAACTGCATTCGATAGATGTTCTTTCATACCCCATGGTATCCTTCCCACTTTCCCGGTCCAGTTAGGAGGAAAGACTATGGAGGTCAAGGTCGAGGTGGTTGATGCGCCTCTCGACTAAAATATTTTACTGGGGTGTAATTTGACTTACGCTATGACAACCATTGTGTCGTCATTTTTCCACATTTTATGCTTTCCTTATGAAGGGAATATTGTGACGATCGACCAATTATCCTTTGTGCATCCTAGTCCTTTTGCAGAAGTGTGACCTTCGGTCCCCGTTATTGATAATTCTCAGCAGGCAATTGAGAACGTTGGTGTCAGAATGTATTTCCCCTTGATGGTAACTTTTAATTTCTTGACACCAATCACATACATTAATTCCATCTCTGGTGAGTCTTCATCATCATTGAGGTTCGTTCCTTTCCTTACTTCATATATTAATGATCCATTGACCCTACCTTCTCCAGCTATGTCATATGAAGGTCATTCACACATCGGGATGGAAATTTTGTTGTCCATAGTAGAGATTGTGTATTAGGATATACAAGAAGATACTGCAGACCTAGATTCTCCCTCCTCATGGATGAAAGAGGTGGATCTTGTCTTAGAGCCCATATGGGATGCACACTCATCTAGTTTGAATTATTGCCTCAAATATGCTTTACCCTCGGATGAAGCCATATTAGAGGCCATGTCTGGTCCTGATATGCCTTGGGATGATATTCATCATAGATCTTATTTTCTTCCAGAAATTGAATGGATTGAATAGGATGAGTTTAGATCCACCTTGACTAAGATGGTATTACGAGGAAAATCTCTCTTTGGCTAGGGGAAAACCACAATAGATGGAACGACACCCCGAAATAAACTATAATCTCAAATATTCTATATAAATGAAATTCTAACAAGAGAGGGCTAGGAGCCTACCTCATCCATACATTCGAAGAACACCACCGTTGTGCACACAACCCAAAGGTTTATACCAACAACTTGTCCTCAACAACCAATATATGCAAGCATTTGCTGATGATATATAATTTTAGCATATAAATTAACATAATCCATTAACATACATAACAAATACACCCATGGAAAGTAATTCAAATATTTGCAAGATATCAATTGGACGAGAAAATAGTATCTCTATTAATGTAATCAACATAAGTATATAGGTGACAAAATTATGTAATGACACATATCAAAATCAACTTCAATCTTCTGCAAATACAAGTTCACATGTAGGAGTCAATGTGGTTCTCCATCACAAGATAGGAAGAGCTTGTGGGATGAACACAAGAAGTTCAAGCTTTCAAGGACAAAGGGATGCAGACTCAATATGAAGTGAAATTTCTCCAAAGTATATTTTCTCTCAATTATGTGTTTAATGTCCTCAAGGCTTGGATATAGCTCAATTTATAGCCTCCGAATGGAATTGAAGGGTTGAATAAGAGAATTTATAGTATATGGAAGGTCAAGGATCATGGATCAAGTGACATGACATGGAAACCCAACATAATTTTTTAGTTTTTGAGCACCAAACCTGATGTATGCGGGATGTAGTGGAGCAACCTGCATATATGCGAGTTTTCTAACTAGTAGGTTGTGTATATGGACAAAAATATTTATTTTTAGCTCAGGAGTGAAAAAAAAGGGGAATTTAAGTCTGCAGAGGGAAATGGAAGGCCATCCACACAAAGTGCATGGAGTGAGTCAAAATTTTCTATAACAAATTCCCCCTAATGTGTGAGGTCAGAGGAATATCTGTGATGGTTGAAATTTATTATAATTCCTAGAAGTGGAGTAATGAAGACTCAGCTTGAAGTACTAGTTACTCATGAGAATATTATAATTCATAATGACTTTGTACAGATGGCTTCCAATCTGAATTACACTCCATATCCATGTGGATATATATCAAATAGTTTTTCATGACCATGAATAGGCAATACAAAGTGGACATATTCCATAGGATGTCACAGTCATGAACAAGACACAGTGGAGTCCAATATCAAAATCAACCGAAGATATATGTATACAATGGAGTACAATATGATCTTCCATGATCATTAAAGTCATCTAGGTGTTGGTCCCATGAAAGACAACAATAGATATGGGGTGCTTCTACTGTGAGCTGGAGGTATTCTACACTATTCGCTGAAGGTGAAAATATACATTATGTGAATAGATGAGTTGAAGTAAAACACAATGAGAGTTCATTTGATTATCGTTCATTAAGGTATATCGTTAACAAACATGAGACAACCCACCAATAATGAAAGTAGGTGTCAAGGCAGTGAGTACATTCCACAAGTGTGAATAAGGGTGTTGAGGTCGAACACTTGAAGAATCCATCGATCATGAGATATTGATGAGATGAAGTCGTTGGAAGGAGACCCACTGAAAGGAGAGCATTAAGGCATCTCTCATAATCCAACACGAGGTACAAAGAAATAGCTTGATGATTTAGAGGATCTTGGACAAATAGGATGTTCACGAACCAATGGCCATGTGCATCTCTCACATGTACCAGATGCAATTAGTGCATGAAAGAGACCCTCTAAATATCAGCCAATAAGGGAAACTGTTAAAAAATGAGAGGAAACCATAAGTAGGGCTAATGGAATCCAAGACACTACATGAATCCCAATTTGTGATATATTTCTTTCCATCAAACACAAGGGAAAACCCCTAGTCAGTGACCAATGAGGAAATGTCATCTATTGGGTTCAAGGTTACCTACCCGTGATGAAAGTAGGCCCATAGTGCAAGTTAGGACAACAACTTCATGTGATTCTAAGATACATTGAGGATATGGATGACATGAAAAGTCAAGAGTTCTGAGGAATGGTCGACACAAGATTTAAACTTCCTTTGAATAAGAGCATAAGACATATGGATAACTCAGGAAGCATAGACTTAACATTGATCATTGAAAAACGCTTGCGATGCGGGAGGAATAAAAAAACTCTCCATAGGGACTAGAAGAATAAACAGTTAGAGGAGTAAACTCTAAGTAATGAGCTCAACTTCCTAAGGTCATGCTAAACCCAAACCTTGGATGAAAATGGACTCAAGAGTGTGTGCTTTGTTCAAAGGCGACACGACTACTACCGATAGTAGATAATATTCTTTTCCTGCTCATCTTTTTTTGTTTTTTCATAGTCAAAGAAATGATATGATATAGGAGGGTAAATGAGTATCTAACTAGTTCCAAGTAGTGGAACATACCTATGCTCAATGCAAGGGAATGCATGCGGGGCATGGACACTCAGGGGGATGTTTCCTCTATGGGTAAAGGGTGTCAAGCTACAAAGGATATATGGAAGGAACTGTCTGGCTAGTGATGAGAATTGATAAGGTAAGAGGATTATAATGAGAAAGAGGGAGACGAAAATAGGCTAAACAATGCAATAAGGATAATGGAATGCAATTACAACTTAACTCACAAATGTCATTTTTTGTAGATTTAGTCCCCTAGGCCCGAAAAGTATAAAATAATACCAAAGAAAACTCTTCTAGCCAATGGAGACTAGAGTATTCTTTTTTCGTAAGTAGTCTACCTGGTTCAGTAAAAGGTTAAAATTATACCAAATAGATGTCCTTTCAAAACCATTTAACAAGTGTGAATGAGACAAGTTCACTCGAAAATCTTTTCATTTTTTCAAGAGTCAGAAAAGAGCTTAACCAAGAATTGGGGGGAGTCCCATAGGTAGTAGTCAGAATGATATGGAGTAATAAAAATGGGCTTCAAATGCAAAGCCATATTGGGACTATAAGGAACTCCCGATCGTATGGAATAACGTCTACATGGGCACTGCTATAGAACAAGTTGTGAGTTGGGAAAAGCCCAACCCAACCACAAAACGCAAGTGCTACAACTTGGGAATCCTACACCCAATGTCACCTCGATGTAGGTCCCGCACTTCAAGGGTGACTAGGTCACTCTAGGGAGGCGATCCCAGTGACCCTAGGGGGAATGAGATGGGGATGGATAGAGATGGAAGTGGAGCCCCTAGAGGTAACATATAAAAGGAGTGATATGTGAAGGGATATGTCTTGTAGATCAAACAAAAGTTTCCCCAAAGATGTGATACTTCTCTGAATGATTGTACCTTCCCGAGACATAAGAAAATCCAACTTGCAATAATATATGTCAGTATGGATCAACAATTTAAGCTTGTTGTCACTAATTTGCAGCCGTAGATGAAATTTTATATCAACAAGTAAGACATTCACATCAACATGTAAAGTATAAGATCAATCAACAAATATTATGAATGAATTAGGCAATCAATTATGACTGAAAAATGGCACTATGAGGCCGATTAAAGTAATATTTTATAACATGTGTTTTCTGAAGAAATTTGCATCCTTATGGTTGTAGCATTTAATGGTATTAAACAAAAAAATTAACAATAAAAATATGCCAACAATTAATCCAAAATATGTGCCCTAGTTAGTAGAGTTAGTGAGAAAAGTTTAAGAGCTAGTCTAGGGTTAGTTTAGGAGTTAAGAGAGAGTTAGTAGCTAGGGTTATGCATCCTTAATGGTTGTAGGTTAAAGTTTGTAACCAAAAATTTAAGTAGTGGGAGAGGGGGGACGGCCTATTAGGGGAATAGTCCTCTCAATATGGCAAACCAACTGCAAGCAAGAGGTCTTTCAAAAGACAAAAAATCATGTTTCCCAAGGCAATGATTTTATATCTCCAATGAAAAAAATAAATGACTAGTGCCTTTAAACATTGGGTTAATGGAGTCAAGTAAATGAACTTGATATGCTACTTCCTTGGGGGTGTAAATTCTCTTACTTCCCAAGGCAAGTATCTCTAGTTAGGGTTTTAGAATGAGGGGTGTAAATCCTCTTACTTCCTCAAACAAACCCTTGCAACATTAATGAACTTCAAGCAATAAATGATGAAGAATAGGGTGGGGGTGTAAATTCTCTTACTTCCTACCTAGATCCTAGCACAACAATCCTTGACTTGAGAAAATGATATCATAAGAGTAAAATACCATACCAAAATCAAGAAATATGCTAAGACAATCCACCATAAAAGATAGAAAGCATTTATCCAAGTCTAGCGCCTCACTCCTCCATCAACCATTCACAAGAGATAACCATAAACAAGTGCACAAGAGACAAATATGCCAAGTTTAGCCAAAATTTCATATCAAGAGTCTCTCACAAGAGGGAGAGTTATGTCCAAATGAGATCTTATGATCTCTTATTTATATAAATGTCACCAAGGTGACTTGTCCATATATTAAGGGGTAAAACACAAAACTAGGGGTCAACAACCCTAATCTTCCCCCCTTTAACAAAGTAATGTTAAAAAATTCATTTAAAGTTTCACTTTTGCACAAATAAAACCCTAATTTTACATGTAAATCACCCCTTTAGGGGGCGTTTTTCCACTTGGGACCAGTCGTTGGTGTTGGAGAAGATATAGTATGCCTCCAAAGGCCACATCTCAAGCATCTATGAAATCTCCTCATGGCCAAGGTCTCATCCTCCTCAAAACGTCCATGTGTCAATGTGTGGCAACACGACCACCAAACCCTAGCCCTTAGGTATGACGTCAAGCTAAAAATGAAGACGTTTTTCCCCTCATGGGAAAATCGTTTGGCATGTGAGGGATGGGATAGGTCTTCCACAACATGTGGACCCTTAGCATCCAACCTGTGGGATTGCAGCCCCATGGAAGCCCAAGATAGGATTTTTCTCCCAAAACTTTCCACCAACTAGGTCTTGTAAAGACAAATGGACACACCCTCTAAGGATCTCAAGTCATAACATCATGATAAGCGAATCCAATCAATAAATGAGCCACCTAAGCATGTGCATAAAATATTGCTATATCAAACAATTAATTTCTAGAGGACACTATGCGACATGTCAAGATTGAATATGGGAGGGTTGACGAGGAGTCCTATTGGGTATATATTTCCCTAGGTCAAGGAGAGTTTCCAAGAGATCCCTCTCTAAGCCATGAAAAATGGATGAAGTTGTTGGGGTCAAGACTCAATGGCCATGGGGCTCATGACATACAAGGGGTCGTAGTGTCTCATTCATGGGTTCCTTTGTAGAGGGTTGTGTGGTACCTTCATCTGCAATGCATTTTTTCCAGGCTCATTAATGGCCATTCTTTTATTCTTTCATAATTTTAAGGAGAGGTTGAAGGTCACTGCCCTGGTGTGGTGGCGAGATAATGGCAATGTCACCCACAAACACCTAGTGGAAATGAGAAGGTTGGCTCTTGATGAGACCCCCTTTCTCTCAACCATGCAAACGAAAGACATTACCCTAGTTTGGTGACTAGATGATGGCAATGTGATACCACTAGATATTCATGGAGGTGATAGGTCGGCTCGAATGAGACCTCCCATCCTTCAACTAACCTTTTAAGAATTCTTTATTATATTGTGGGTTCCCTTTACTCAAAGATAAGTGTTTCACTACTTTCTTGGGTGATCACTAGGCGAAGCATCTAGAAGGTTCATACACGGTATTTATCTTTTACCCAACATCAATCCCTCTGGGCCTTCAACCCCTTCTTCCCATAGAATGAGGGACATCCCCTTATTGGGTCAATACACCCTAAAATCCCAAGAGATAAGGAAATGGAGGGGAATAATGATGGAAAGTGGTAAGTATGGCCGGGAATGGTATGATGGCTCTTTAAGGGAGTTCCTAGTAGCAAACATATCCCCAAGGAAACCCACTTACTAGGGAACAATGTCAATCACTAAGGTGAAGCAGGTAAAAAGGTATAATATCCAATCATATATCATGAAATATAGAGAAATCTAAAATAAAACATACTCAAATGGCTTTAATATTGAAAATATGCTCACCATAACATTGACTTGTACCTCATGGAGCAAGGCGCACTGCCTCTCGGAAGCCAGCTGATGTGGTGGATGCCATATGGAAATGTGTGACCATATGTGGTGGTGAGAGGGGTTTACAACTATGCAAAAGGGTATTTTTGGCCATGTAGTCTTCTCGACACTCCATATCTACAACCTGAGGGCCTCAAGACATAATATCCTTAGTTATCCACAAAATGGGGATAACATCTGGCATCTACTTGGGGACTTTTGCTCGTCGTAGAGTGAATGAGAACCACAACGTCTCCTGGTAGACCTATGCCTGCCAAAAACCCAGACAAAGGGATCAGAGCATCTAGGGTGGTGCTATCTCCCTTTATCCATATACATATAAAATCCAAAAATGAAAACTAATCTAGAAAAGAAAAATTTTGACATTTTTTCAAAAAATTATAAACTAAACATGAAATCAATATGAAAGTAGATAAAAATGAAAATGAAATGCATCTAAACTAATATGAGAAACCAATATGCAAACACAAGGAATCAAAAGGACTTACCTACTTACCTGGGGCCTTGGGGATCTAAAGATCACGTGTTGGATGGTGTCAAGTGAAGTCATACAAATAGTGAAACCATTTGATCATCTCATCAAAGTATCTCCCCTTGTGATTAATCATATAAGGCAACACAGATAATTCAAGCACATAATAAACATGAGTACAAACATACATAAAATCGATCATGAAATAAAACTCATGAAAATGGGTGGGAGGGAGAAAATCCTGCTGGAAAGAAAAACCATCAACCTGCTCATCCTTCCTAAAAGTGTAGCCACAAGAATGATCAATACATCATTGAAGGGGGATATTATATGTATACGAATTTTCATCTTCATCTTCTCATAAAGACTCACTGCTTGTCGAGGACTGAGAGAAAATGAAATATTGGAAGAATACTACATGGTCTCTTGGAGAAGAGGGTAAGAGGTGAGGAATAGTCTCAAGGGTTTAAAAGAGCCACCTCTTACCCTAGAAATATTAATGAAAATTTCCAAGATGAAAATACTTTCGTTCTGAAGGATGAATCTATGATTGATCTGCGATGGCCACGTCCTTCTAATCCTCAAAATATGAGCATAACGGTTGAGAATCCTCATAAATCAAATATGCGTCCTCAAAACGTTATGTATTAAAGGATGAATGAAGATCGTGTTCCGACAAGTCATCCTCGAAAGGCAAAACAAATCTGTAACCATATCATCACCAGCCTGCCAAACATCTTAATCATAGATGCATGGAGGCCAGTCCTCTGAAGATGACATTTCAATCCCCTCTGCTTGAGAGCTACCCTCAATGTCATAAATGGGATCTCTATCAATAATGAAGCAACCCACATCCCATCTACATCTCCCAACCTGTATGAAATCATCAATGTGTTCATCAACTACATCTGAGGGTTGTTCCATGAATTCATCTACACCATAAGAGCTGATCACTTCCTCACAAGACTAGATAACTTCATTTTCTTCAAAAGGGAAATAAGATAACAAAGTCTCTTTCAAATCTTCTACAAGAGAAGCTTCATCGAGATCCTTTTGGAAATTTTCTTCATTTCCATAGCCATGGAAAAAAGCATCATCAAAGTTTTCAAAAGGATTATAACTCATCATGTTCTATTATTGATGTGAAAGAGGAGAAAAGGTCTGGATTTCCTCATCAAGTGGAAGAGAAGATAATTCATCTTCATCGTATGTCTTATCTGAATCTTTTCATTAGGATCTTCTTCAAGCTTTTCTTCATATATTGTCCCATCATCGATCATAAAACCTTCTCTACAAAGAGTGTGTTTGAGCTCTTGGAAAGCATCTTGCAAACTTTGAGTAGATGCCTGATAATGCCTGATAAATTCTTCAATGATATTTGTAGAAGAAGGGATACTCTTTGGATCACATGAGTGTGCAATCCAATATTTTTGACTTGATTCCAGTGAAGACACATAAATTTTCATCAACACATCTTCATGTAGCACATTTAAGCTCGAAGCATACTTCATATAATTCATGACATGGGTGATTTCTAGAGCTGGATCACCATCAAATTTGGGGAAACTTCTCTTCCACTATGGGGAGCAATGATTTGGATATCCACGAATATCATGAACATCAAAGGAGGGATAAACCTTATGGAATTCCCATGGTAATTCCTGTGAGGCCATGGTTCCATTACTTAGGGTAATACATCAATGGAGTTGCCAAATGAGATCAAGACTCACCAAAGGATGGAAAATGATAAGGAAAAAGTGGGTTCTCGGAAGGTGGAGTCACCATATGAGCTTCAAGATGATCTCATCAAGGAAAAGGAAAAAGGAACGTTCCTTAGGTGGAGTTGCCAGGAAATCTAAGGGAAAGGATTCATGATAACTTACCAAAATTTCTTTAGGGTACGAAGAAGATTCAAAATATTCCCCAACAACGACGCAAAAATGTTATATAACAAGTTGTAGGTTGGGAAAATCTTGAACCAACCAAAAAAATAAAGTGCTACAAATTGGGAATCCTATGACCAATGTCACCTCGATGTAGGTCCCACAATTCAAGGGTGACTAGGTCAATCTAGGGAGGTGATCCTGATGACACTAGGTGGAATGAGATGGAGATGGATAGAGATGGAAGTGGATCCCCTAGAGGTCAAATATAAATTGAGTGATTTGTGAAGGTATATTCCTTGTAGATCAAAAAACATTTTCCACAAAGATGTGATACTTCTTCGGATGATTGTACCTACCCAAGACACAAGAAAATCCAACTTGTAATGATATATGTTAGTATGGATCAACAAGTTAAGCTTGATGTCCCTAATTTGCAATAGTAGATGACAATTTATATCAGCAAGTAAGACATTCAAATCAACATGTAAAGCATAAGATCAATCAACAAATATTATAAATGAATTAGGCAATCAATTATGATTAAATAATGGCACTTGGATGAGGCTGGATAACGTAAGTTGTTATAACATGTTTTTTTCTGTAGAAAATTGCATCCTTATGGTTGTAGCATTGAATGGTATGAATAAGAAAAATTAAACATCAAAATATTCCAACAATTAATCCAAAACATGCTCCTTAGTTAGTAGAGTTAGTGAGCAAAGTTTAAGAGCTAGTCTAGGGTTAGTTTAGGAGTTAAGAGAGAGTTAGTAGCTAGGGTTATGCAGCCTTAATGGTTGTAGGTTAAAGTTTGTAACAAAAATTTAAGTAGTGGGAGAGGGGGGACGCCCTAGTAGGGGAAGACTCCTCTCAATGTGGCAAACCAACTCCAATCAAGAGATATTTCAAAAGACAAAAATTCACATTTCCCAAGGCAATGATTTTATATCTCCAATGCAAAAAATAAATGACTAGTGCCTTTAAACATTGGGTTAATGGATTCAAGTAAATGAACTAGATATTCTACTTCCTTGGGGGTGTAAATATTCTTACTTCCCAAGGAAAGTATCTCTAGTTAGGGTTTGATAATGAGGGGTGTAAATCCTCTTACATCCTCAAAGAAACCCTTGCAACATCAATGAACTTCAATGATGCAGGAGCATCTCTCCACATCAGCCAGCCAGCCATCCAACCACGTCATCGCGCATGCATTCAAATGATGAAAGGGAGGCACAACCTCATTTGAATTTGAAATGAATGTAATTTAATGTGTTTAGGCTGTTGAGCCATAGAAGCCATGCCTTTATGCAGGCGTTAGGTAGATCGGCTGAGATCTAGATCCAGCTGCTGGACTAGACATCCATTTATTGTAATTGAATAGGGTAGGTAGATCTGGAGGGAAGAGCTCGAAGAGCCCCCTCAGGTAAAAGAGATTTTCAGATCTCATTTTGAGTTAGTGGAGTGAAAAAGTGAGGATAGAGAAGAGAAGAGCCAGAGAGAGCTCGAGAACACCTTGTAATTACAGGCATTTTCCATTTTAATATAATAAAAAGCAGTTTTTCCTGCATTATTCTGTGTTATGTGGATGTCTGTGTGTGTTATTTTATATGTTGTGAATGTATGTATGTTAGGCATTTGCAGGGAGTTTGTATGATTTCAGGCTTGAGAGGTCTTTGAGGTTTCATGTCAGGAGGACATGACAAAGTGTTGCGGTCTCTGAATACCAGTGCACAGAGGATGCACTTCTGAACTCTGCGGAGTCAGACAAAGACGTGTTGCGGCACAGAAGATGAAAACATAAACTCAGGAGAAGACCTCAAGGTTGTTTAATACCTTGGAGGCAAGGCTATGTATGAGAGACACAGTTGCAGACAAAATTCTTCTGTGAATTCTGTAGAGCTCTGCCAAGTGGACATTGAGCATATGCGTTGCGGTGCATTTGAGGAAGACTTCTATTGAGAAGTTCAGAAGGGAGGACCAGAATCACTGAGGATTCTAAGAGCTCTGCCAAGAGGGCATTGAGCCAGTGCAAGGAGTGCATTGAGGAGAAGAACTCTGCTGTGAGTTCTTAAGAGGACAGAATCATCGAGGATTTTGTAGAGCTCTACCAGGTGGGCATTGAGAGGGTGCATAGGTGCATAGGAGAAGAAGACAGAACTGATGGAAGTTCTGAGAAGATACTCTGCCAGGTGGGCATAGAGACAGTGTGTAGACAGGCTCAGCAAGCGGTTGCTTGAGCAGAAGGATAGCTAGGAGGGAATCCATTTCATTCTCCATCTGAAGGAGAAAAAGGACAAAATCCCTTAGGGGTCTGAGTATTTGCAGAAGCTCAGAAGATATAGCACCAGCGTGTGTGTGAGAAGACTCTGCAGAGGCGCATAAGTCAAAAGAATCCTTTGAGGATTCGAAGGAAGAAAGCTTAGGAGGGCCAACATTCTCATACGTGCAGCAGAACTCATAGTTGTGGAGTTCACAGAGACAAAGCAAAGGTTGAGGCCTTTGGAAGACTTGGAAATTTCCCAAGCATCAGAAGAACGTACAGAAGCTCAGGAGGAGCAGCGACAACCGTCAGATTGGAAGGAGAACAGAGATCTGGACCGTTGATTTCTACGTCCAAGAGGAGCTCAAGAGGAGCCCACAGAAGGAGGGGATCGACGGCCGTTAGATCTCGCTCAGAAATCCCGTAAGTCATTGGATCGGGAGAAGGCGCACAGAGTTTAGCCTCTGGGGAAGCGCACAAGAAGGAAGGATCTGGATCGTCAGATCTAGAGCAAGTACCCATCAGCCGTCAGATTGGATAGGAGCTGCACGAGGCATAGCCATCGAAATATTAGCCATTGGGAAATCGAGATTCCCAAGGGCAAGAGAATCGAGACATTCCAAGTCTCGAAATATCGGAGCGATCTGGACCTTCCATTAGCAGAGACATGTGGCAGAGATCGAGTGCCATCGGTACTGAGGTGCATCGGGAAATCGACATCCCCGTGGACAAGAGATCAGGGAAATCCAGGTCGGAAACCCTGGCATAATTTGAGCCGTCTGTTCAGAGGGACAGGTGTCAGAGATATGAAGAGAGTCGGCATAGCAGTCATCGGGAAATCGGAGTTCCTGAGGATAAGAAAATTGGGACATCGAAAGTCTCGAAATCCTGGAGGAATCGAGACCGTCCATTTGGAAGGGACGCATGGAGGAGATCGGCGTCATCGGGAAATGGCCGATAAGGAAGCTGTCCATTGGTGTTTGGCTCATCAGGATATCGGGAATCCCATGGACGTGGTGTTTATACCTTTTGAAATCGTGAATCTCGAAACCCCGATCAGTGGGGGACAACTGTCAGCACATTAGGACTGGGGAAAGAGCCATAGTGGAAGCCAGTTGTCAGTGCAGCGGAGAGTCGGGACTCGAGGAGTCGAGAATCTCGTAGGCATATGTATTTTGGCATCGCAAACCCCGAAACCCCGACGAGGGGGAAGGTTGTGATCACGGGGTGATGGTCACGTGGACCAGGAGCTGAGCCAGGAGGGCTAGCTGAGGTTAAAGTGCGTCGGGAATCGGAGGATCGCGGATCCAAAGGATGTTTGCAATTTGGCATCGAAAAGTCTGAAACCCCGATGAAGAGTATGACTGCAGTCATATACAGGTAGGTCACATGGACCAAAAGCTAAGGTAGAGGGGTGCGCATCAGTGAAAAGGAGCTCATCGGTGATCGGGGAATCGAGAGGATAGTGACTCTCGACAGCAGGAAACCCGAAACCCCGAAACCCGATATTGAGTCGGGAAAAAGTCACGGTAAAGTGAAAAAGGTTGTGAAGGGAATTAAAGGACCTATGGATCGGGTTTTATCAGGGATTCCATTGGAGGAATCTAAAGAGCCGCTCCGGCTCAGTAAAAAGGGATTTTGAACGATCCTGTGAGTAGGAGAGCGCGACAAGGTGGAAGTAGTGTGGTCGTGATTTTCCTCACTGCATCAAGTGGTATCAAAGCCTGAATCTTGCTTGTATATTTCAGACGGGAAGAGGCAGGAAGAGGTAAGGAGCACTCTGATACACATCAAGTGGTATCAGAGCTTCAGATTCTTGTCTGCATATTTCAAGCGAGGAAGGCATAAGAGGTAAGGAGTACTCTGATACACTACATCAAGTGGTATCAGAGCAGGAATTTCATCTGTATACTTCAGGTGAAAGAAGACAGAGTTGCTGAGGACTCTGTAAGGATTGTTTGCAGATAGGCAGCAGTCAAGAAGGCAATCAGGGAGACTGTAGGAGGATGAAGCTGGTAGAACTCCTAGTGCGGAGTGACAGCAGCAGGTTTGCTAGGAAGACAAACAAAGGCAGCAACAAGACTACTGAAGGCCATAGGTATGCTGGGAGGAAAGAGATATGGAGCCAAGAAGATATAGATGAAGAGCTCACTGATATAAAGAGAGAGATAGAAAGGCTCGAGTTAAATATGCGGTAGGATAAGAAGCCGAGACAGATGCGTGAATGGCCCATGAAGGAAGCCAAAAGCAAAATGGCCAGTCAAGGAGTTGATGGTCAGAAGACAGCGGAGGTTGTTAACAGGACGGTTGAGGTATGTAAACCAGAGACTGGGAGAGGTCTCGATGATGAAGAATTTGAATGGGGATCAGTTGAGGATCTCAAGATCTTCCAGGAGGGCAGAGAGGAAATTCCATATTTCCAGGTAGGCAATGAAATGAGATCACTGCGGGATCTCAGAGATTGTCATGAGGAAAGCCAGGGAATTTCAAATCGCCAGGAGGGCAATGAATTGAGATCACTAAAGGATCTCACGGACTGTCAGGAGGACAGCCCAGGCATTTCAATTTTCCAGGAGGGCAATGATAAGAGGTCACTGTGGGATCTCGAAGACTTCCAGGAGAGCAGTGGAAGCATTCTGGACTGCCAGGTGGGCAGAGATGAGAATGCGGGACTAGCTGAAAGTCTCATGGACTCGGAGGCGAGTTAAATTCAGTAAGGAGTGTTGATGAAGGTGGGATCGGTTGATCTCATAGTCTGCCAGGAGCACAGTGGAAGCATCCCATATTGCCAAGAGGGCAGGGATGAGCAGGTGAAATTTGATTAGCCAGAGGAGCTGACAGAGAAGATGAGATTGTCTGAGGATCTCATAAATCCAGAAATAGAGTTAGATCAGCATGTGTAGCTTACAGAGGAGGAAGATTAGGATGATATTCTGATGATTGGAGGAATTGGAATATTCCTACCATTTTCCCAGGAGGAGGCAGAAGTCTGTGTTGCAGATGATGCAGCAACAGCAGAGGAACAGTCAGCTGAGACTGTCAAAGAGGAATTGGAGCAGGTGTTTGAGACTGCCCAAGCACAAGCAGGTGAAGAAGATGAGAATTCTGAGGAATGGCTCAATGACTTCAGCCAAGAAGCTGAGGAAGCTATAGCATTGGAGTTGACAGCAAAGGAAGCAGAAGAGGATGATGAGCATTCTGAGGAATGGCTCAACATTTTTAGCCAGGAAGTTGAAAGGACTGCAACAGGGGAGTTTGCAGTAGAAGAAGAAGGGGCAGACAACATTTTTTTTGCTGATCTGTGGGAGTAGATTGAAGCCCTGGAGGAGAGGCTAAAGGTGCAGGGAGTGCACATCCAAAAGGTGAAGTTGGAAGCTAAGGAAGTAGGCATGGGAGATCATGATGATCTTCCCATGTGCCAAAAATTTTTGCAGCTTAGGAGACTACATGAACAGAGCCAGCCACTGGAGCAGCTGGATGCAGTGATTAAGGAGATCATGGAGCTGATGTTGAGGTCAGCAGAGACTACTAGCGAGGAGTAGCTGAGCAGAAGAGAAGCAGCAACAGCAGTGCAGCAGCAGCAGCAAAAGGGAGCAGATGAACAACTCCAAAGGATGATTTGGGATCCAGGAGGATTCCAACAGCTTAGAGGGGAAGTGCATGAGCAGGAGCTCATGATTTTGCAGCTGAGGAGTTTGATGCAGGAGCATCTCTCCACATCATCCAGCTAGCCAACCAGCCACGTCATTGCACATGCATTCAAATGATGAAAGGGAGGCGCAGCCTCATTTGAATTTGAAATGAATGTAATTTAATGTGTTTAGGCTGTTGATCCATAGAAGCCATGCCTTTGTGCAGGCGTTAGGTAGATCGGCTTTAATGCTAGATCGGTTGATATCTAGATCCAGCTGCTGGACTAGACAACCATTTATTGTAATTGAATAGGGTAGGTAGATCAGGAGGGAAGAGCTCGAAGAGCCCCCTCAGGTAAAAGATATTTTCAGATCTCATTTTGAGTTAGTGGAGTGAAAAAGTGAGGATAGAGAAGAGAAGAGCCATAGAGAGCTCGAGAACACCTTGTAATTACAGGCATTTTCCATTTTAATATAATCAGACGTAGTTTTTCCTGCATTATTCTATGTTATGTGGATGTCTGTGTGTGTTCTTTTGTATGCTGTGAATGTATGTATGTTAGGCATTTGCAGGGAGTTTGTATGATTTCAGGCTTGAGAGGTCTTTGAGGTTTCATGTCAGGAGGACATGACAAAGTGCTGCGGTCTCTGAATACCAGTGCACAAAGGATGCACTTCTGAACTCTGCGGAGTCAGACAAAGACACAGAAGCTGAAAACGTCAACTCAGGAGAAGACCTCAATGTTGTTGAATACCTTGGAGGCAAGGATGTGTATGAGAGACACAGTTACAGACAGAATTCTGCTGTGAATTCTGTAGATCTCTGCCAAGTGGGCATTGAGCATATGCGCTGCGGTGCATTTGAGGAAGACTTATGTTGAGAAGTTCAGAAGGGAGGACCAGAATCACTGAGGATTCTGAGAGCTCTGCCAGGAGGGCATTGAGCCAGTGCAAGGAGTTCACTGAGGAGAAGAACTCTGCTGTGAGTTCTTAAGAGGACAGAATCATCGAGGATTTTGTAGAGCTCTGCCAGGTGGGCATTGAGCGGGTGCATAGGTGCACAGGAGAAGAAGACAGAACTGCTGGAAGTTCTGAGAAGATACTCTTCCAGGTGGGCATAGAGACAGTGTGTAGACAGGATCAGCAAGCAGTTGCTTGAGCAGAAGGATAGCCAGGAGGGCATCCATTTCGTTCTCCATCTGAAGGAGAAAAAGGACAAAATCCCTTAGGGGTCTGAGTATTTGCAGAAGCTCAGAAGAGATAGCACCAACATGTGCGTGACAAGACTCTGCAGAGGTGCATAAGTCAAAAGAATCCTTTGAGGATTCGAAGGAAGAAAGCTCAGGAGGGCCAACGTTCTCATACGTGCAGCAGAACTCATAGTTGTGGAGTTCGCAGAGACGAAGCAAAGGTTGAGGCCTTTGGAAGACTTGGAAATTTCCCAAGCATCGGAAGAACGTACAGAAGCTCAGGAGGAGCAGCGGCAACCGTCGTATCGACAGGAGAATAAAGATATAGACCATTGATTTCTATGTCCAGGAGGAGCTCAGGAGGAGCCCACAGAAGGAGGGGATCAACAGCCGTTAGATCTCGCTCAGAAATCCTGTAAGTCGTTGGATCGGGAGAAGGCGCATAGAGTTTAGCCTCTGGGGGAGCGCACAAGAAGGAAGGATCTGGATCATCAGATCTGGAGCAGGTACCCTTCATCCGTCAGATTGGATAGGAGTTGCACGAGGCATAGCCATCGGAATATTAGCCATCGGGAAATTAGGATTCTCGAGGGCAAGAGAATCGAGACATTCCAAGTCTCGAAATACCAGAGCGATCTGGACCATCCATTAGCAGAGACACATGGCGGAGATCGAGTGACATTGGTACTGAGGCACATCGGGAAATTGACATCCCCGTGGACAAGAGATAGGGGAAATCTAGGTCGGAAACCCCGTCATAATCTGAGCCGTCCGTTCAGAGGGACAGGTGTCAGAGATCCGAAGAGAGTCGGCATAGTAGTCATTAGGAAATCAGAGTTCCCGAGGATAAGAAAATTGGGACATCGAAAGTCTCGAAATCCCGGAGGAATCAAGACCGTCCATCTGGAAGGGACGCATGGAGGAGATCGGCGTCATCGGGAAAGGGTCAATAAGGAAGCCGTCCATCGGTGTTTGGATCATTGGGATATCGGGAATCCCATGGACGTGGTGTTTACACCTTTTGAAATCGTGAATCGCGAAACCCCAATTAGTGGGGGACAACTGTCAGCACATCAGGGCTGGGGAAAGAGCCATAGTGGAAGCCAGCTGTCAGTGCAGCATAGAGTCGGGACTCGAGGAGTCGGGAATCCCGTAGGCGTATGTATTTTGGCATCGAAAACCCTAAAACCCCGACGAGGGGGAAGGTTGTGATCACAGGGTGATGGTCACGTGGACCAGGAGCTGAGCCAGGAGGGCTAGCCGAGGTTAAAGTGTGTCGGGAATCAGAGGATTGCGGATCCAAAGGACGTTTGCAATTTGGCATCGAAAAGTCCGAAACCCCGATGAAGAGTATGACTGCGGTCATATACGGGTAGGTCACATGGAACAAAAGCTAAGGTAGAGGGGTGCGCATCGGTGAAAAGGAGATCATCGGTGATTGGGGAATCGAGAGGACAGTGACTCTCGACAGCAAGAAGCCCGAAACCCCGAAACCCGATATTGAGTCGGGAAAAAGTCACGGTAAAGTGCATAAGGCCATGAAGGGAATTAAAGGACCTGTGGATCAGGTTTTATCATGGATTCCATTGGAGGAATCTAAAGATCCACTCTGGCTCAGTAAAAAGGGATTTTGAACGATCCTGTGAGCAGGAGAGAACGACAAGGTGGAAGTAGTGTGGTCGCGATTTTCCTCACTGCATCATTCAAGAAATAAATGATGAAGACTAGAGTGGGAGTGTAAATGCTCTTACTTCCCTCTTATCTCATAACACAACAATCCTTGACTTGAAAAAATGATAGCATAAGACTAAAAGAACATACAAAAATCAAGAAACATGCTAAGACAATCCACCATAAAATCTAGAAAGCATTCATCCAAGGCTAGTGCCTCACTCCTCCATCAACCATTCACAAGAGATAGCCATAAACAAGTGAACAAGAGATATATATGCCAAGTGTATCCAAAATTTCAGATAAAGAGTCTCTCACAAGAGGGAGAGTTATGTCCAAATGAGATCTTATGATCTCTTATTTATACAAATGTCACCAAGGTGACTTGTCCATATATTAAGGGGTAAAACACAAGACTACGGGTCAACAACCCTAATATTTCCTCCTTTAACAAATTAATATTAAATAATTCATTTAAAGTTTCAATTTTACACAAATAAAACCCTAATTTTACATGGATGTCACCCCTTTAGGAGATGTTTTTCCACTTGGGAAAAGTCTATGGTGTTGGAGAAGCTATGGTAGGCCTCCAAAGGCCACATGTCAAGCATATATGAAATATACGCATGGATAAGGCCTCATCCTCCTCAAAACATCTATGTGTCAATGTGTGGCAACACCACCATCAAAACCTAGCCCCTAAGTATGGCGTCAAGCTCAAAAAGAAATGTTTTTCCCCTATTGGGAAAATCGTTTGGCATGTGAGAGATGGGATAGGTATTCCACATCATCTTCTAGGTATTCAATTATTCATCTCTATGATCTATCATGTGGATCCTTGACATCCAACTTGTGGGCTTGCAACCCCATGGGAGCCCAAGCTAGGCTTGTTCTCCTAAAATTGTCGACCAACTAGGTCCTGCAAAGACAAATGAGCACACCCTCCAAGGATCTCAAGTCATAACATCATGATAAGTGAATCCAATCAATAAATGAAGCACCTAATCATGTGCATCAAATATCACTATATCAAACAATTAATTTCTCAAAGACACTATGCAACTTGTCAAGCTTGAATATGGGAGGGTTGCGAGGTGTCCTATTGGGTAGATCTTGCCCTAGGTCAAGGAGAGTTTCCAAGAGATACCTCTATAATCCATGTAAAGTGGATGAAGTGGTTGGGGTCAAGACTCAATGGGCATAGGGCTCATGAAATACAAGGGGTCATAGTGTCTCATTCATTTGTTCCTTTGTAGAGGGTTGTGTGGTAACTTCGTCTGTAATGCATTTTTTCCAAGCCCTTTAATTTCCATTCTTTTATTCTTTCATAATTTTAAGGAGAGGTTGAAGGTCGCTGCCCTGGCATGGTGACCAGATAATGTAATTGTCACCCACAAACACTTAGTGGAAAGGAGAATTCTGTCTCGTGATGAGACCCCCTTTCTCTTATCCATGCAAATGACAGCCATTACCCTGGTTTGGTGACCAGACGATGGCAATGTCATACCACTAGATATTCATGGATGTGATAGGTAGGCTCGTGATGAGACCTCCCATCCTTCAACTAACCTTTTAATCATTCTTCATTATATTGTGGGTCCCCTTTACTCAAAGATAATCATTTCATTGCTTTCTTGGGTGATCCCTGGGCGAAGCATCTAGAAGGTTCATACAAGGATTTTATCTTTTACCCAACATCAATCCCTTTGGGAGTTTAGCCCCTTCTTCCCATAGAATGAGGGACAACCCCTTCTTGCATCAATACACCTTAAAATCCCAAGAGATAAGGAAATGGAGGGTAATAATGATGGAAAGTGGCAAGTATGTTCAAGAATAGTATGATGCTTATTTAAGGGAGTTCCTAGTAGCAAACCCATCCCCAAGGAAAACCACTTGCTAGGGCACAAGGAAAAACACTTACTAAGGAACAATGTCAACCACCAAGGTGAAGCAGGGAAAAAGGCATAATGTCCAAGCATATATCATGAAATATAGAGAAATATAAAATACAACATACTCAATTGGATTAAATATTGAAATGATGCTCACCATAATACTGACTTGTACATCATGGAGCAAGGCCCACTGCCTTCCAGAAGCCAACTAATGTGGTGGATGCCATTTGGAAATGTGTGAACATCTATATTGGTGAGAGGGGTTTCCAGCTGTGAAAAATGGTACTGCTAGCCATGTAGTCTTCTTGACACTCCATATCTGCAACCTGAGGGCCTAGAGACATGATCTCCTTAGTTATCCAAAAAATGGGGATAACATGCACCAAATGATGAAAGGGTTCTAACTAGCATTCCAATGTTTGGTAAGTCTCTATAGTATCAGTGAGAAGGTTCTTTGTCACTAAGAAATGGGTTCATACCTAGGGTGTATGATTCATGGTCATAGGATGATGCGGGAATGAAAAGCAGGGTGAAAACCTATCCTATATGACAGTGAAAGAATACACCTGTTGGAGGGACAAACGAGGGATATGATGTTGGAAATATGTTAAAAACCCTAGATAAAACCACTTAAAAGCCAAGTCTTTCACTGCGCTATTATTCCATAAGGCCAAAGATATAAAATATAGGGTAAAACTATACAAAGTGG
The DNA here is from genome assembly GCA_009831015.1 of Picea engelmannii. NCBI lineage: Eukaryota > Viridiplantae > Streptophyta > Pinopsida > Pinales > Pinaceae > Picea > Picea engelmannii. The sequence goes on along the minus strand of ML785846.1, from coordinate 288,778 downwards.
GTAAATTTTTTCTTTTAATAGTAAATATAAGAAATTTTACCATACCATTTGAGTTTTTCACCCACATAGTGCTTTTGAGGCCATTTTACCCACAATATTTCGGTGGCAATTGTGAGAGCTACAATCAACGGAATAAGAAACCGTTTGGAACAAGTAAGTGACCATCCAATTTTATTCCATTTCAATGGTTTACATTTTAGATTCAGTCACCATTTTTTGAGTATTAGAGGTCGTTACTTAGAAACTAGGTTGTATGCGGGTGACAATTCATCAAGTCGCGTACACGACCTCATGTACATGGGAAAAACAAATCCTACCCACGTATATGAAGCCCTATACATGAATGTCATAAAGTCAACCCATGTACAAGTCTGCAAACAAGTTTTTAAATAGGATTAACTCAAAAATCGGTCTTTCCTTTGCAGGATGTTGATTGAATGGAGGGAAAGGGAGCATGAGGAGGTGGATGCAACAATAGAAAGAGACGTAAGGGCCCAACAAGATTTGAAATGATGTGGGCTCTATAAATTTTGGGCCATCAAAGGAATGAGGGATCAAGTGAGGTTTTTGCAGTTATTGATAAACTATTGGGATCCAGAGACATAGGCCTTCTATTTTGATGGGAAACCATTGAGAATTGAAGTGGACAACATATATTTTATTAAAGGATTGTCTCACCGAGGTGAGGTAGTGAATCTCAAAGATCAAGGGGATGGAGGTGGGATGAATATGGAGGAGCACATCGCCACCCATTGTGTTGCAGGCAAAAAATAAAGTAGGGAGCCAACTACCTATCAGGGCGATTGAGAACCTGATTCTAAATATTTTCAAGCTTGTACTCACATGGATATCAGGGTCGACCTCATTACACCAGGCATCGATGCCACTCATGTTCTATGCAATGGATTGTTTGAGACCCACTTTTTATGACTGGTGTACCTCACTACTGATCAACATGATGAGCCAATTGATGGATTGCAAACAAGGGAAAATGAAGAACTTCAGGTTTGCATCCATACTGTGTAGTTTTTTCTTTGAGGGGGTTCTAGGTTTGATCCCCAGAATAGAGATTACTCCACATGGACTTCACAATCAAGCCATGTCACAGTGGATCGAGGTGATGAGGTGGATAGGAGGTGGTAGGGTGCCAATCCCCTACAATGACGAGTTCTTTTACTGGTGGCACCAACAGGTCATAGCCATTGATGACTATCCCTATGGAGGGATCGACTACTGAGGGGAACTTGACATGCCATTGCCACCAGGATCTGCCTTTGGAAATATTGGTAAGAAATTGTTTTTGTATATTTCATTTTTTTTTCAATTTTGATAAAGGAAAAATAAAAATGAAATATTTTTGTATGGTATCAAGTATTAACAGTTTCTTTCTTACACAAAAGTAGGTCCGCGATGACCAGAGGTATTCCCACGACATCGACAAAGGAGATGATCTAGTAGGAGGGGATGTGAATAGAGTGCTACAAAATGTGCAGGGAAACATGTCTCGTTTGATGCACATGATTACTATGGTGCAAGTGGAGGATTTTCCAGAGGATATTCAAAGGTAGGTGGTGGGTGTACCCTGTGCATGGGTGAGACTCTTTTGGTTTCTTGCAAACTCCATAGTGTGCTATCATGACACGCATCCAAAAACATATGCACATATTCCATGGTTATGTGATGCACTGGTCATATATGTATTTTTAGGGCATGAGTGCCATTTTGTACTATGACACCATATTGTTTGGACTTTAAAGGATGAAATATAAAAAAAAAAATGGTCTTTGGATTTACTTATATATGTTACAATGAATGAATGCATGAATGTGTTTTCTCTACTTAGTTATGTGACAAATTACGATCTAAAATTTAATTAGCATATGCATTAGATAATTGATTATAACTTCTATGGATGTGACTATAAGTAAGAAAATCAAATTGTCATTCCAAAATTCGTACCTGTAGGAATCGTCAGAGTAAAGTAGGATCTCTCACATGGTAACTGTCATTCAACTGACATACAACTAATTGGGAGTCTAGAAGAAATTCTAAATATTGAACACCATGTAAGATGGAGTCACGTAATATATCTATAACGATGCTATAGTAAACCACATTATTCATTGATGGCTCCAAATGAATGCCACCTAAAGATACCAGTTATCCCTCGGGTGAATAGATAACCCAAGCGGTGGACGCCATGTTCCATGTATTACAACTAGCACTGTCCACGAATACTAAGTATACCAAAGATTTTGTTGACATCTACCAACAAAGGGAAAGCTAAATAAGAAAGATGAAGATGCAAAGAAAAAAGAAAAAGAAGTATATACACTAAGATACACTAATATACAAAGGTCACGCCCGAGTTTGAGGGATCAAGCATAATACCTTTTAAGGTAGAGCCCATTTCTGGGCTCGTCTAGCACATTCCCCTCATAATATTCTAATTTGTAGGCTCCTTTCTCTATGACACATCACACGATATAAGGATAGTGCCACATGGGGTTGAACTTAACTACCCCCATCGGTTCTTTGGCTTGGTCATAAAGGAGAACCAAATCACCCTTAGCATTTTCTAGGCACAAATAGACTTATCGTATTGGACCTTAACACATTGTTTATTCACTTAGATAGTCATAGAGGCATATCAACGCTTCTCATTGAGGTGATCTAGGTGTACGAGGCGTTCTTCAAGATTTGATGTGTCAAGTAGGAGCTCAATTTCCAATTTAAGGGAAGGGATTTCACATTCAATAGGAAGAATCGACTGCACACCATGTACTAACTAAAATGGTGAGAAACTAGTGTAAGTATTTACCATGGTTTGGTATGCCCAAAGTGCAGGGCAAAGCATCACATGCCATTCAGATTTACTCTTACTGACAATTTTTTGAAAAATGGTCTTGAGAGATTTATTCATCGCCTCTACTTGTCCATTTTCCCGGGGATAATAAGGGGAAGAATGATCGTGTGTAAACCCCAGTTTTGATTCCAACTCTGTCATCATATTGTTCTAGAAGTGAATTCAATAATCACTGACAATCTCTTTTGGGATTCTGAACCGGGCTATAATATGATTGAATACGAAGAATGTTGCAGTCTTACCATCATATTTAACGGTAGGCATGGCCTTCACCCATTTAGTGAAATAATCCATGACCACGATAATATGATAGTTCCCCCCAACCATGTTTGGGTTGCATTACATAAAATATATCCCCCACTTGGTGAAGGGACTGACGATGATGACTGGTTGAAGAGGGGCTAGGTGCGAGCGCATTTTCCGAGTGAACACCTAGGAAGGGTGACACTTCTTGAACGATTCAACATAATATTTAAAAATTGACGACCAAATATAACTGGCTCGCAATATATTTTGGGTTTTCGCAAGCCTGGATAAATGAACACCACATGACCCACTATGAAAATCATTGAGAACAACTTGAACTTCCTCAAGAGTAAAAAAATGATGCATGGGCGAGATTCAAGGTTTGAAGATATATTAAAATTGTTGGAGTTACTTCACACACACCTAGGATTTCTTTTTCCTAAGGTTTTTCCTTATTTATTAGTCATAATTAATCATTATCTAGTCTCCTATATTTTAGGGGAGAATATCCCACCTGAATAATATTCTCTTTCAGTTGACACTTTAGTTTGACTAGTTGAGTTGAGTTTAGATGCTACATTGGTTTTGTCACCATGCAACATTGGGATCATCACCAGTTAATGCACAATTTCCTTGGGATCATCACCAGACTGGCCCATTACCCTTGATTTCATGATTTAACTCCTCACTACTCTTTGTTCAGTCAGTTAACTGAAGACTAGTTGACTAGTTAACTCAACTAGGTGGCAGTTCACTCCCGTAACTGCCTGAGAGACTAGACTAGGTGGCAGTTCACTCTCGTAACTATTGGTGTGTGTCTAGATCACTCTAGACCACCACTATGGCTCATTATTTACTTATGTAGCCTATATCTATTGTAAATTATTTACTCTTTGAATGTGGAATACGGTTAATGAGAATTCTTCCATTATTTTCTCTCTTGCTTCCTCTTTCTTAATTTCTCTCTGGAAATGTGTGTGGTATTTTATAGCTAGATCTATTATGTGCAGGTTCAACACATTTAAAAAAATGTCTCCATACCAGGGATCCAAATATGAGATAAATAAAACATGTTCATCCGCAAACGAATCGTCATGAAAAATATCCTCATCCAGTCTAGGGAAGTATGACATTAGCTCGACAAAAAAATAGTGAGTTCTTGGATTTCTCAAAATAAAAATCAATATCAAATTCTTGCAAAATAACAATACACTTATTGTATTTCCCCCCTATGATAAGTCTGGTAAGTAAGTATTTAAATGGATTGATATATGCAACCACGGTAATTTTGTAGAGTAAGATATAACACCTTAATCTCTAAACCGCATGTACAACAACTACGGGAAACTTCTCTACGTGAGAGTATTTAAATTCAAGGCCAACTAGATTTCAACTAAGGTAGTAGACAATGTGCTCATGGAACTCATCATGCTCCTAAACCAATACCAAACCCACCATCCCTTCATACATAATGATATAGAGAAAAAAGTCTCTACTGTAGTCTAGGGTCTTCAACAGAGGCACTGGTACCAAGGATTTCTTAAGAGAATCGAAGGATTCCTAGGATCACTTATACCATATAAACAGAGTGTCCTTATTCAAAATACGCATGAAACCTTTAGTTATATTGGCATAGTTCACTATGAAACGATGTAGGAAGTTAGCCTTCCCATGTAAACTATGAAGTTGTCGAATGTTGCAGGGGGGAGGCAACCAAATTATTTCCTCAACCTTCATAGGATCCACCATGATCCCATGCTCAGATACTATAAATACTAAAAGATGACCAAACCTAATGTGAAAGATGCATTTGTGAGGGTTCAAACGAATGCAATAATAACGATGTCTTTCAAATACTAGTTGAAGATGAGGTGAGTGATCTACCCTCCTGTGAGAGTGAGCAACGAAATCATCTAGGTAAGCTTCAACGATATGCTTAAGATTGTGAAACACAAAGGTCATGGCACAATGGAAGGTCACTCCAACATTTTTAAGACCGAAAGTCATTTTCAATATGCAAAGGTACCCCAAGGAAAAATAAATATTGTCTTATGTTGATCCTTGGGTTTGATCTAAATTTGATTATAACCTGAAAATACGTCCATAAATGAAAAGACTTCGCTTCCCGCACACTCATTGAGAATATAGTCAATAAAAGGAGTGGAGAAGTTATATTTAGGAAATGTTTTGTTCAGGTCTCTAAAATACATACACATATAGACAATTCATTTCTTTTTATCTATGGGAACGGGGTTGGACACCCATTTGGGGATGATTTCCTTACAACCTTTTATGAATCGATTGGGAGGAGGATACTATCCTACCCGACAGGGCCATGGTCTATAACAAAACCCTATATGGCCCATGATATCTCAAAACCAACCTTTCCTGGGAGCTTAGGCTCAGACGCCGCAACTGCGACTCCCTTTTCTGGCCACGTTAAATTTTCTAGACTTGTCAAAATTGATGAATGACCCAGTGCATCAATATCCATCATGGACCCCCATCCCTACTAAGATTCCCTCCGACATTCCAAAGTTTGAGGGAAATACTGGTGAGGAACCTGGTGATCATGTGAATACCTTTCACCTATGGTGCTCATCTAACTCCCTTCATGATGATTCTTTTCATTTGAGACTATTTCAACACACCCTTACAAGGGTTTCTGTGAAGTGGTACATCGAGCTACCTAGGGGAACTTATGAAACTTTCAATGAGATGGTCTTGGTTTTCCTCAACCACTTCCAATAGTTGGTTTGTTACGATGTCGACATATAATTTTTATCGCCTTTTCGTCAAGATAAGGCCACCCACATCTACGATCATATTCTAGAGTGGCATACACATAAGAGGTTTATTAAATCTTACATTCATCTAGAGTTACTTTTGGAATGGTTCCTCAAATCCTTATTTCCTTACAATTCAAAGGATGTTTCTACATCCGGAGTGACTTTTGAGTAAGAGGCCATCTTCAAAGCCCAACAATTGGATCTCATATATGCTCAATCTAGGATGTTCTATGAAATTATCCCTGATGCACCGCGGTCAAATTCCAATCCTAGAAAAAGTCTTGGGCCTCATGTTGACAACATCATAGGTTCTGCAAGTGCCAAGACTGCATACCGAGTGACGAAGTAGCTGAAATATTTGTCTCTTAATCTATCTGCAACAGGACAAGCAACGACTTCGTCCTTAACCACCCATTCGACATATGTGCATTATGTACAGTCAACTAACCCAAACGGTAGCCAACAACCTGGAGGGAACAAGAAGAAAGGTCGTGGTAATAATCGTAAGCCTGGGAATAATAATAATAATAATAATAAAGGCAAGGATGAAAATAATAATGATAAACCTAATAATAATGTTGGTGAGGGAAATAAAGAAAAGAGGAAGGTGAAGTTTCCTTGTAAAATTTGTAAATATGATCACCTTACCCACTTGTGCCCCAAAATTGAGGAAGCCTTGAGGCTACTAGCGCAACAACCTGCTGTGCTAACTAACTTGTTTTCACAACACTGAAATATGACCTTGGGAGTCTCCAACACCAAAAATACATCAAGTGGAAGTCAAAATACCTTGGCACATGATGGTGGACATTTATGCGTAAATATGGTTAAATATGAGGTTAGTGTAGCCACTCAAACTCATGATTACGGTTCTTCGCAACCTGTTGTAGATATAGAGCCTCCTCCTCTGGAAAAACCTTTGCATATTGATAAGATGGAACCTCCACCTTGTATTCTAAAAGGATTCCTTAAGTGCTCTGCCCAGAATCCTAATGCCAAAGCCACCCAAAATCATTCGATTGTTGAGGATTTGGGCCAAACACTATGCATTATGTTGGCTTTGGAGGTCCTCCAGATGTGTCCTACATAGAGGAATGCCTTGTTATCCATTTTAGGAGCTCTAGACCCGAGTGGATCAAAGGTTATTAGGTTTGATGTTGAATCCTTGCTTACCTTACCATGTGGCCTTTCAGATCCATGTGGATGGTTTGAATATTACCATCAAGTGTACTGTCATTGATGAAGTCACTTAGACATTCATAATGTCTCTATCTTGTTGGAAAGCCATTGGCTCTAATCCACTTTCCAAATCCATGACCATGTTAATTGCATTCAATGGACGTTCTTTCATACCCCATGGTATCCTTCCCTCTTTCCCGGTCAAGTTAGGAGGAAAGACTGTGGAGGTTGAGGTCGAGGTGGTTGATGTGCCTCTCAACTACAAAATTTACTTTGGTGTAATTGGACTTACACTATGATAACCATTGTGTCGTGGGTTTTCCACGTTTTATGCTTTCCTTATGAAGGGAATATTGTGGCGATCGACCAATTATCCTTTGTGCATCCTAGTCCTTTTGCATAAGTGGGACATTCGGTCCCCGTTATTGATAATTCTCAGTAGGCAATTAAGAACGTTGGTGTCAGAATGTATTCCCCCTTGATGGTAAATTTTAATTTCTTGACACCAATCTCATACATTAATGCCATCACTAGTGAGTCTTCATCTTCATGGAGGTTCATTCCTTTCCTTACTTCATATCTTAATGATCCATGGACCCTACCTTCTCCGACTATCTCATATGAAGGTCATTCACACATCGGGATGGAAATTATGTTGTCCATAGTAGATATTGTGTATCAAGATATACAAGAATATACTCCAGACCTGGATCCTCCCTCCTCGTGGATGAAAGAGGTGGATCATGTTGATTATGGTTAGTTGTCATTGATGTCAACCCTTGAAGAAAGCCCGGTAGCACAAAGGTTTGGGTAATGGACCCAATTTTGTTTGATGTAAATATGACTCACTATTTTATTTTCATGGTTGATAATAAGTAGAAATGGATGAACTCCAAAGTGGTCCCCTTATGGTCAAATCCCTCACAGGATGATGCGTTGTGGATTGAGTTATCCTAGAAGTATGGTTAGAGAACCCATGATTATTTGTGGAATAATGAGATGAAGTTTATTTAATTTTTCAGTGAAACTATCCTATATGGATAATGATTTTCATGCCATTTCTAGTGGTATGTGGAACGTCACATAACTCCTCACGGTTAGAGAGTTATAGCCATGAGAAGTTGGAGAACCCAGGTTTGGGTAATGGACCCAAGTTTGTTTGATGGATAATGGTATGTGTTTTGATATATTTGAAGGTAATACTATTCTACATGAATATCACATGTCATTCCATTTTTGGTGGTATGTGGAATGTCACATAACTCCTCACGGTTTGAGATTTATGGCCTTACGAAGTTGGAGGACCCTCATATGTCATCTAGAAGCCCCAAAAGGTCAAAGTAGTCAAAGTAGTTTAAGAGATGAAGGTAAATAATAAAGTGAAGTGATGAGTGCACTATAATTCAAAGTGAATACAAAATAAATTATTTAAATAATAAATTTAATGGAGAAATTAGAAGTGGGTTAACCCTAAAATAAGGAAAGTGGGCAAAGTGACCTAGAATATGTTTTTAAGGAAGCTACTTGGAGAGTACAAATAAGAGGCAAGGCTCTCTAATTTAAGTACACACTTGAGAATATTGAATAACTATATGTGTCTGAGGTAACCAAAGGATATCTAAGATGAATTTTTGAGGGAAGGTGAAGAAAAGAAGGCCGTAATTCAAAGAAGGATAAATTATTTTGATGATGCTTTCTAAGGTATGTTATTTACAGGTCATCTCACCATTTTTGCTATAAATTTTTTTCTAGAATGATTCAGACTGTGAAATTTCTATTCCATTGAGGAAACATATCCAAGTATTTGTGGTAAAAAATTCAGCTTGTGGGTCGTTGCATTTTTTGATTTACACTCTGTGGAAAATAGGGTTTGTGGCTAGTCTTGAAACTAGTCTAAAACATGTGTTTCAGGTAAAAATGTCATAACTTATTCATAACAGATCCAAATTCAGTAAAACCAAATGTTTTGGTTATAGTATTGTCTTTATTATGATTTGTAACAGTTTCAGATTGATGAAATAAATATTTCGTGTGGGTCACACTCTACAAGGTCGCTCTATAGAATAAGCCAAAATTTAGCCAGGTATGCCATTTTTGCTATAAATCATTTTCTGAGAGGTTTCAAGTAGTGAAACCTGGAGGAATTGCACAAAAAAAACTGAAGATTTGTTTTTATCAGTTTCATATCTTTATTCATTGCAGGTACAAAGTTATGATTATTTCAAGTTAGGGTTGTTGACTAATCCAAAACTAGTCATGTGAGACTAAAGAAAAGTTTGATGAAAATGCTAGTCTCTTGTTGTTAAAGTTAAGGAAGATTTGTAGGTATGTGATCATATACACCAGGTCTATTATATATTTACAAATCATATTTGGATCATGAAATTGATGAGGGCTTTGGGTACATGGTTGAGACAAGTAGTTGATGAGTTGGCACATACATGAGGTGTATAGTTGATGATGTTGGTACATATTGATGAGTCATAGTTGATGAGTAGTTGACACAGGATTGGTACATACTCGGTATATGGTTGGTTTCACTTGTTTATGGTATAGGTTGATTACAGGTTGTTTGGTACAGGTTGGTGCATGGTTGATGCACTTGTTTATGGTACAAGTTGATTACAGGTTGAGGTACAGGTTGATGCATGGTTTAGGTTTATTGGTACAGGTTTACCGTGGTATATCTCACAATTATAGTGTGACAATAGTTCCATCATTCTACTTATACTTCAGGGTGGTTGGATGGGGAAAGGACAGGTGGTTGTAGCCACCTTCCGGTTATAGCCGAAGAACATAGTGGGTTGTAGCCTCCTTCTGGTTGTAGCCAGATAATTGGGGAGTTGGAGCTTCCCTCAGGTTGTAGCCTGAGAAAATAGGGGGTTGGAGCCTCCTTCCCATTGTAGCTGGAAAACAAAGGAAGTTGGTGCTTCCAATGAATGTAATTCTTCAAGACATATAAGAAAAAGAATTATGTGGTTTTATCCCTCTTTGAGTTTCCACGTAAAACACTGGTGTACTGTGTATGTGTATTATTGTTCATTTTTTCATTGCTCATTATTGTATGATAATTCTACATTGATATAACACTTGGATTATTTGGTTTAAAACGGATTATAATTGCTCTATTACTGATTCACCCCCCTCTCATTAATCCAACAATTGGTATTAGAGCAGGTTCCTTCAGAAATCAGTTTAACCACTGAAAGGTAGATCATGGAGAGAAACAACTTGTATAAAAATGGAATACAATAGTTTGATGGACAAAAGTATGCTTTTTGGAGCATAAGGATGAAGAAATATATACAGGCACAAAGTTTTGAAATTTGGCAATCAATTGTAGATGGATACACAGCACCAATAGTTCCACCACCAAATGAAAAAGCAATGAAACTTGGCCAGAATAATTCAAAATCCAAAAATGCACTTATGAATGGTCTCAGTGAAACGATATTCACCAAAGTTGCACATTGTAAATCCACTAAAGAGATTTGGGACAAGCTTCGAAATATTTATGAAGGAGATTCAAAAGTCAAAGCAAAAAATATTCAAACTTACAGAAGTCAATTCGAACAACTAAAGATGAAGGAAGATGAGAATATTGCAACCTACTTCTTACGAGTCGATGAAACAATGAATGCAATCATAGGATTGGGAGAAGAAATCGAAGAATCTATAATTGTTCAAAAGTTACTAAGATCTCTTCCTATGAGATTTGACCCTAAGATATCAGCACTAGAAGAAAGATTAGATCTAAACTCAATAAGCGTGGACGAACTGCATGGAATCTTCACAACATATGAAATGAGAACTGAACAAGAAAATCTAGATGTAAAATAAGCAGCTTTCAAAGCATCCAACAGATCAAAGAAAAAGGAAAAACAACAAGAAGAACATAGCAACAACAGTGACGTCTCGGAAGATGATGAAGAAGTGGCCAACTTCGTCAAAAGAATGAACAAGGGAATCGACGGTAGGTATAGAGGTAAACGTCCTTTAATTTGTTTTAATTGTGATGGTATTGGTCATTTTGCTAAAAAATGTCCTCATGAGAAAAAGAGAAATGATGAAGGTTACTCAAAAGGAAAACAAACATATAAAGGCAAAATAACTACAAAGAAAGTTTTCAAGAAAAGCTTATGCACCAAAGAAGACATCTGATCATCAGATGAAGATGAAGTCAGTGACAATGAGACATGAAGAGTTATATTCATGGCAGTAGAAGACTTTGATAAAGAAGACTCCGAAGAAGAATATGAAGAAGTCGAAGAATAAATTGAAGAGGCGGAAGTTGACTACCGAGAAGAATTGATGTGTTCCATAGAAGTTATCAAAAGAGAAAAGAAGAAAAACAAGAAACTACAAGCGAAACTAGACAAGAAAGAAAACACTCAAGAAATAGAACAAATGATCAAAAGTTTGAAGGTTCAAATAGAAGAAGATAAAAGAATTGAAAAAACACTCAAAGAAAAGATAGAATAAAAGGGCAGGATCATCATAAATTTGGAAGCAAAGATTGTTAAATTAAGAAAGGATATTCAAAAGAAAAATATGCAGAATAGCTCAAAAGTTTTGGATGACATTATCAGCAGTAAAAAATCTCATCTTGACAAGTCCAGACTTGGATACAATTAGACATAAAATGGATCAAGATCCAAAACAACAGAGCAATAAACATATCCAAAAAGCTATGCAGAAACAATCAAAGGGGATAGGAAGATATACAAGGAATATTACAGGGACACTCCTCCACCGAGAAGATTCAGATTTCATAATCAACAACAGAAAGATAGGCCTCAATAAGAAGAAGGATTCATAAGAGAACCTCCTTTAAGAAGACCTTCAACTCCCAAGTATCAAACTATATTTTTTGGTTTATGTTATGCATGTAATAATTTTGGACATAAATATGTGAATTGTAGAGCTAACAACAAAAACATAAAAAACTTTGAAACTCATACACAAAAGGGTTATCCAAGAAGGCCTAGTGGAACAAAAAGAAGAAGTTACAATAGGTTTGAATCTTTGAGCACTGAAGTGGAATGCTACAAATGTAACAACTTTGCACACATGGCCAAAGATTGCAAAATGGAAGTCCCTTATAGAGAACCGCAATAGAATAAAAACAGTCACAAACATGAACCTCAAAAAAGGACATGGATAAGAAAGCATAATCAGTATAGCAATGAAGAATGCACACTTGCTCTACAAGCTAAGCAGAAGAAACGTGGTTGGTATGTTGACAGTGGTTGTTCAAAACACATGACAGGTGATAGAGACAAGTTTCTTACATTAAGAAAGGAAAGATATGGATCAATCTCCTTCAGAAATGATGATTCAGCTAAAATCATTGGAAAAGGCACATCCAAATTGGGAACAAAAATAAAAAGGAAGAAAATATTCTACTAGTAGAAGATATGAAACATAATCTTCTAAGTGTGAGTCAAATATGTGACCAAGGTCATAAAGTTACTTTCGATTCACAAAAGTCTGAGATAAGAAAAGAAGGTTCAGGAAAATTGATTGCTACAGCTGCAAGAACTTCAAGCAACATATATGTGTTAAGTGAAATTGGAAATGCAAAGTTTTTTCTAGGAAAGGAAGATGAAAGTTGGCTATGGCACAAAAGAATGGGTCATACACATTTTGATAACCTTGTCAAAGTCAACAAAAGAGAATCAGTCAGAGAAGTACCCCAAATCACGAAACCAACCAACACTTTATGCAAGCATTGTCAACAAGGAAAGAAAACAAAGACCAAGTTCAAATCAAAGGAATATTCAACGACAAGACCACTGGAAATTGTGCACACTGATCCATTTGGACCAACTACAACAAACGTTTTAAAAGGTGAGAAATACTTTATGTTATTAGTTGATGATTATACAGGAATGACTGCAGTTTGCTTTCTCAAAAATAAGTCAGAAGCTTTTGAAAACTTTAAGATCTGCAAGGAAATGGTTGAAAATGAAATGGATTCAAAAATCAAATGTTTGATATCTGATAATGGAGGAGATTTCACTTCAAAGGAATTTATGGACTACTGCAGCAGTCATGGAATAAAAAGGCAATTCTCCGTTTCTAGGACACCTCAACAGAATGGATTTGTTGAAAGAAATAACATGATAGTACAGTAAATGGCTTGAACAATGCTAATGGATTCCAAATTGATAGTTATATTTTGGACACAGGCAGTGCATATAACAGTTCACATTCAAAACAAAGTAATGCTCAGAAACAACATGAAAAAACTCCCTACGAGCTATGGAAAGGAAGACCAGGAAATGTGAAGCACTTCAAAGTTTTTGGAAGCAAATGCTACATCAAAAGAGAATATGGAAGAATGGGAAAGTTTTACTCTCATGTGGACAAAGGATTACTTGTTGGTTACTCAAGTACAAGGAAAGAATACAAGTGTTACAATCTGAGATTGAACAAAGTTGTGGAAATCATCAACGTAACAATTAATGAAACAGACAGACCAGAAACAAAGGAAGAAGAAAATGAATCAATGGAACAACCTTTTGAAAAGGAAGCAGAAGATGAAAAATAAGTAGAAGAGGAAGATGAAGAGAATCCAACAGAAGCAGAAGAGCAAGTTCAACAAGTCTCTCCAAATACACCTAGCAGACGAGTACAAAAGAATCATCCTTCAGATCAGATTATTGGAAACAAAGATGTGGGAGTTGAGACTAGAAGAATAATTTGTTCACCAAAAAAAACACACCTAGCACTCTTATCTACAATTGAACCAAACTGTTTTGAAGAAGCCAACAAGGATGAATTTTGGAATAAGGCCATGGATGAATAATTAGATCAAATAGAGAAAAATGACACTTGGGAAGGTTCCAAGACCAAAGAATAAGAATGTGATCGACACAAAATGGGTTTTCAAGAATAAATTGAATCAAGATGGACAGGTTACAAGGAACAAAGCTAGATTGGTATGTAAAGGATATGAACAGATTGAAGGAATCGACTTTGAAGAGACATTTTCCCGAGTTGTCAGAATGGAATCATTCTGTTTGATTTTAGCTTATGCATGCTCCAAAAATATTAAAGTGTATCAGATGGATGTAAAATCAGCTTTTCTGAATGGGGAACTTGAAGAAGAAGTCTACATTGAACAACTAGAAGGATTTCAGTTGTCAGAAAATGCAGACTATGTGTGCAAATTAAAGAAGGCCCTGTATGGTCTAAAATAGGCTCCTAGAGCATGGTACTCTAGACTGGATAAATATCTACAATAGGCAAGGTTCAGAAAAGGAAGTGCATAAAAAAACCTCTACATTAAGGTAAGTCAAGGTAATATTTTATTAATTGAAGTTTATGTTGATGATATTATTTTTGGTAGTGATGATGACATGTTAAGCCAGAAATTTGCAAAGGATATGCAGAATGAATTTGAAATGTCTTTACTTGGAGAACTATCCTTCTTTCTGGGACTTGAGATACGTCAAAGGAACCAAGGAATTTTTATTTCTCAAACCAAGTATATCAGATAAATGTTAAAGAGGTTTGGAATAGAAGATTGCAAACTAGTTATCACTCCCATGCAAACCAGTTGCAAGTTAAGTAAAGATGATGATTCAAAGTCTACAGATCAATGATTGGAAGCCTACTATATGTGACAACATCCAGAGCAGATGTAATCTAGGAATTTGGACAGGTGGCATGATTTCAAGTAGCACCAAAGGAATCACATGTATTAGCAATGAAGAGAATTTTCAGATATCTCAAAAGAACAAAAGAGTTTGGATTATGGTATCCAAAAGGAAAGGATCTATTTCTTATTGCCTTCACAGATGTAGATTGGGTAGGTTGTATTGATGACCAACGAAGCACCAATGAAGAAACGTTCTAATTGGGTGAGTGTTTAGTATCATGGATAAGAAAGAAACAATCATCAGTGTCTCTATCTACAGCCGAGGCAGAGTATATTGCAGCAACATCATGTTGTACACAGGTTCTTTGGATGAAACAAACTTTGACAGATATATAGGCTAAGTATGATGATCCCATTCCAATCTATTGTGACAATACAAGTGCCATCAGTATCTCAAAGAACTCGATGATGCACTCCAAGACAAAGCACATTCCAATCAAGTATCACTTTCTACGGGAACAAGTTGCAGAAAAGAACATCAAAGTTGAGTATGTGGGCAAAAAAGAACAAGTGACAGACATCTTTACAAAACCACTTCCACGAGAATCCTTTGAGTATCTTTGCCAAAGACTCAGAGTTATTTCTACTCCAAAATGAATTATTTTGAATGCTTATCTTATATGTCTTAGATGTACACGAGGGAGCACCATAAAGGGGATAGTTCAGTCAGGGGGAGAAGCCCTGGATGGAAATATACCTTTTCCATTGATGACAAAGGGGGAGAGATTCATCAAATGTAGAGGACAGAGGCATGGTTCTAGGGGGAGAAATGGTCACAGAGATGCAGAGGACAAAGGCATGTTTCTAGGGGAGAATGAGTGATATGACTTCAGTATTGCATGACATAATTTCATTTTTGCATCAGAGTGTTTCCATCAATGCCAAAGGGGGATATTGTTGATTAAGGTTGGTTGTCATTGATGTCAACCCTTGAAGAAAGCCCGGTAGCACAAAGGTTTGGGTAATGGACCCAAGTTTGTTTGATGTAAAGATTTCTCATTATTCTCTTGTCATGGTTGATAATAAGTAGAAATGGATGAACTCCAAAGTGGTCCCCTTATGGTGAAATCCCTCATGGGAAGACGCTTTGCGGATTGAGTTATCCCAGAAGTATGGTTAGAGAACCCATGCTTATTTGTGGAATAATGAGATGAAGGTCAATGAATTTTTCAATGAAACTATCCTATATGGATAGTAATTTTCATGTCATTTCCATTGGTATATGGAACATCACATAACTCCTCACGGTTAGAGAGTTATGGCCATGAGAAGTTGGAGAACCCAGGTTTGGGTAATGGACCCAAGTTTGTTTGATGGATAATGGTATGTTTTTTGATATATTTGAATGTAATACTATTATATATGAATATTACATGTCATTCCATTTCTATTGGTATGTGGAACGTCACATAACTCCTCACGGTTTGAGAGTTATGGCCTTACAAAGTTGGAGGACCCTCATATGTCATCTAGAGGCCCCATAAGGTCAAAGTAGTCAAAGTGGTTTAAGAGATTTTAGAAGGTAAATAATAAAGTGAAGTGATGAGTGTACTATAATTCAAAGTGAATACAAAATAAATTATTTAAATAATAAATTTAATGGAGAAATTAGAAGTGGGTTAACCCTAAAATAAGGAAAGTGGGCAAAGTGACCTAGAATATATTTTTAAGGAAGCTACTTGGAGAGTATAAATAAGAGGCAAGGCTCTCTCATTCAAGTACACACTTGAGAATATTGAATACCTATATGTGTCTGAGGTAACCAAAGGATATATAAGCCAGATTTCTGAGGGAAGGTGAAGAAAAGAAGGCCGGAATTCAAGGAAGGATAAATTCTTTTGATGATGCTTTATAAAGTATGTCATTTACAGGTCATCTCACCATTTTCGCTATAACTTTTTTTCTAGAATGCGCCAGATCGTGAAATTTCCGTGAAATTGAGGAAACATATCCAAGTATCTGTGGTAAAAAATTCAGCTTGTGGGTCATTGTATTTTTGGATTTACACTCCGTGGAAAATAGGGTTTGTGGCTAGTCCTAAAACTAGTATAAAACAGGTGTTTCGGGTAAAAACGTCATAACTTCTTCATAAAAGATCCAAATTCAGTAATAAAAAATGTTTTGGTTATATTACAATATCTATTATTCTATGTAACATTTTCATATCGATTCAAAAAATATTATGTGCGAGGCACGCTCTACAAGGTCGCTCTCTAGAATAAGTCAGAATTCAACAAGGTATGCCATTTTTTCTATAACTCCTTTTCTGTGAGGTTCCAAGTAGTGACACCTGGAGGAATTGCACAAAAAAAATTGAAGAACATTGTGTATCAGTTTCAAATTTTTATTCATTACAGGTACAAAGTTATGGTTATTTCAAGTTAGGGTTGCTGACTAATCCAAAACTAGTCATGTGAGACTAAAGAAAAGTTTGATGAAAATGATAGTCTATTGTTCTTAAAGTTAAGGAAGGTTTGCAGGTATGTGATCATATACACCAGGTCTATTACAGATTTAAAAATCATATTTGTATGATGAAATTGATGAGGGCTTTGGGTACATGGTTGAGACACGTAGTTGATGAGTTGGCACATACATGAGGTGTACAGTTGATGATGTTTTTACATATTGATGAGTCATAGTTGATGAGTAGTTGACACATGACTGGTACATACTGAGTACATGGTTGGTTGCACTTGTTTATGGTACAGGTTGATTACAGGTTGTTTGGTACAAGTTGGTGCATGGTTGATGAACTTGTTTATGGTACAGGTTGAGGTATAGGTTGATGCATGGTTGATGCATGGTTCAGGTTTATTGGTACAGGTTTACATAGGTATATCTCATATTGATAGTCTGACAGTAGTTCCATCATTCTACTTCTATTTCAGGGCGGTTGGATGGGGAAAGGACAGGTGGTTGTAGCCACCTTCCAGTTGTAGCCGAAGAACATAGGGGGTTGTAGCCTCCTTCTGGTTGTAGCCAGAGAATTGGGGAGTTGGAGCTTCCCTTAGGTTGTAGCTTGAAAAACTAGGGGGTTCGAACCTCCTTCCAGTTGCAGCTGGAAAACAAAGAAAGTTGATGCTTCCAATGAATGTAATTCTTCAAGACATATAAGAAAAAGCATTATGTGGCTTTCTCCCACTTTGAGTTTCCACGTAAAACACTGGTGTACTGTGTATGTGTATGATTGTTCATTTGTTCATTACTCATTATTGGATGATAATTCTACATTGATATAACACTTGGATTATTTGGTTTAAAAAGAATTATAATTTCTCTATTACTGATTCAACCCCCCTCTTAGTAATCCGATAGATCCCGTCTTAGAGCCCATATGGGCTGCACACTCATCTAGTTTGCATCATTGCCTCAAATATGCTTTACCCTCAGATGAATCCATATTAGAGGCCATGTCTGGTCCCGATAGGCCTTGGGAAGATCTTCATCATAGATCTTATTTTCTCCTAGAAATTGAATGGATTGAACATGATGAATTTAGATCCACCTTGACTGAGATGGTGTTACAAGGAAAATCTCTCTATGGATAGGGGAAAACCACAATAGATGGAATGACACCTCGAAATAAACGCTAATATCAAATATTCTATATAAATGAAATGATAACAAGAGAGGGCTAGGAGACTACCTCATCCGTACGTTCGAAGAACACCACCATTGAGCACACGACCCAAAGGTTTATACCAACAACTTGTCCTCAACAACCAATATATGCAAGCATTTGCTAATGATATATAATGTTAGCATATAAATTAGTATAATCCATTAACATACATAACAAATACACCCATGTAAAGTAATTCAAATATTTTCAAGATATCAATTGGACGAGCAAATAATATTTCTATTAATCTAATCAACAAAAGTATATAGGTTACAAAATTTTGTAATGACACATATCAAAATCGAGAAACTAAGTCTCTCTAGCTGGGCCTCCACAACTTCAATCCTCTGCAAATACAAGTTCACATGTAGGAGTCAATGTGGTTCTCCATCACAACATAGGAAGAGCTTGTGGGATGAACACAAGAAGTTCAATCTTTCAAGGACAAAGGGATGCAAACTCAATATGAAGTGAAATTTATCCAAAGTATGTTTTCTCTCAATGATGTGTTAAATGTCCTCAAGGCTTGGATATAGCTCAATTTATAACCTTCGAATGGAATTGAAGGGTTGAATCAGAGCGTTTCTAGTATATGGAAGGTCAAGGATCATGGATCACATGACATGACATGGAAACTCGACATAATTTTTTAATTTTTAAGCACCAAACCTGATGTACGAAGGATGTAGTGGAGCAACTTGCATATACATGAGTTGTTTAACTGGTAGGTCGTGTATATGGACAAAAATATTTATTTTTAGCTTTGGAGTGAAAAAAAAGGGGAATTTAAGTCTATAGAAGGAAATGGAAGGCCATCCACACAAGGTGCATGGAGTGAGGTAAAATTTTCTATAACAAATTCCCCCTAATGTGTGAGGTCAAAGGAGTATCTACGATGGATGAAATATATTATAATTCCTAGAAGTGGAGTAATGAAGACTCAGCTTGAAGTACTAGTTACTCATGAGAATATTACAATTCATAATGACTTTGTACACATAGCTTCCAATATGAATTACACTCCATATCCATGCGGATATATATCAAATAGTTTTTCATGGCCATGAATAGGAAATACAAAATGGACATAGTCACGAACAAGACACAGTGAAGTCCAATCTCAAAATAAATCGAAGATATCTGTATACAATGGAGTACAATCCGATCTTCCATGATCACTAAAGTCATCTAGGTATTGGTCCCATGAAAGACAACAATAGATATGGGGTGATTCTACTGTAAGTTGGAGGTATTCTACACTATCTGCCGAAGGTGCAAGTCTACATTATGTGAATAGAGGAGTTGAATTAAAACACAATGAGAGTTCATTTGATTACCGGTCATTAAGGTATATCGTTAAAAAACATGACACAAACCACCAATAATGAAAGTAGGTTTCAAGGCACCGAGTGCATTCCACAAGTGTGAATAAGGGTGTTGAGGTCGAATACTTGAACAATCCATCGATCATGAGACATTGATGTATTCCCAACTATCGATGGTGGGAGAAACTGCCACTAATGAATGCAAGCCTCTAGGTACTCATAGGACTCTAGGTCTCATTTCCAGAATAGATGAGATGAAGTTGTTGGAAGGAGACCCACTGAAAGGAGAGAATTAATGCATCTTTCATCATCCAACACGAGGTACAAAGCAATAGCTTGATGATTAGGAGGATCTTGGACAAACAGGATGTTCATGAACCAACGGCCATGTGCATCTCTCACATGTACCAAATGAAAGTAGTGCATGAAAGAGACCCTCTGAATATCATCCAATAAGGGAAACTGTTGAAAAAGGAGAGGAAACCATAAATAAGGATAATGGAATCCAAGACACTACATGAATCCCAATGTGTGAATATATTTCTTTCCGTCAAACAAAATGGAAAACCCCTAGTTAGTGACCACTGAGGAAATGTCATCTATTGGGTTCAAGGTTACCTACCCATGATGAAAGTATGCCCAGAGTGCAAGGTAGAAAAAAAACTTCGTCTGATTCTAAGATACATTGAGGGTATGGCTATAATATCCCCAAGCAAGAGTCCCTATTGTAATTATGTTTATTGGCTGGTGAGCCAAATGTATATAAGTTGGTGGGCTTATGTGTTTACTAGGCCATAGAGCCTAGGTGTTAAAGGCCAAGAGCCTGATTTTGTATATGTAATTATGCAAATCATTAATAAAATATAAACACCATTGCGTGCAAAATGACCACAAAGAAAGACTGATGGCGGACTAAGATTCCAAAAGGTTGGGTAAGGGAGGAGGCTAAGTGTGTGGGCCTAGGGGCTAAGCTAGGGGGCTTACCTCTAAAGGGGATAATAATTTATCATTATTTCCTAAAGGATAAGGTGGGCAATTGATGTGTGTTGTCCTAAGTTCCTGGGAAAGGGGAACAAATGAAAATGTAGTGCATGCAACTCCAGGAAGACAAGTGTCCACCTGGGCGCATGCATTAAAAGTTGATGAGTTGAGCCATGTTGGGGGTTCGTTCAGTGGAGTCTGGTGATTCTACAACCACTGTATAACCATGAATGGGGACATCCACCAAGAAACCTGGAACGAGTAACTCGTGAGTCATACTTCCATCCTCCGTCTGAGTTAGCAGTTCATCCTTTTCATTCTTCTATCCACAGTCAGAACCTGAAACCAGGAGAATCGACCTATGCATTTTGTTCTCTAGTCGTGCACCTTGAAAACCAGTGGGAAAAACCCATGGATTGATCTGTTGTATAACCTGACACCTGGGAAATCGCCTTAGCTGTGTCATTCTGAGGAACCTGACACCTGGGAAATCGCCTTAGCTGTGTCATTTTTTAGCATGGGTTGTTGCTGCCTGCGGTGCCATGCCCATTTGATGTTTCCACTGTCATCCCTATGGGAATGAGTGTTGAACTATTGTTGTTGTACTCACCTGGCTGGAGTTGATTAAAGGAGTGTACTGAAGAAGCGAGTTGTCAAGCCCATGGTAGAAGAGGCAGGTTGTCAGGCCTATGAGAATATCTCTCCAGGTGAGAGAGTATGTTGGGAAGTGTTTTTCTCCCAGAGAGAGTCCAACACTAGCTGTGGAGCTCTGAGAATTCCTGATCCAGCCTGTTGTCAAGACCTAGAGAGGGTGATGAAGCACTGATAGAATGTTCTTGTGAAGGTGTATACCCCCGGGTGGAATAGGCATGTGGGGAATGAGAGTCCGTGAGTAGTGGGCGTAGGAAGACTCTTGGAGAGAATCCTTCCGGTTGCACTTTGCATTTTTCCTGTAACCTCAGCCTAGTCTAGGATTCCCTTGCCTTGGGTGGAGCTTAGTCCCAGCTCAGGGGTGACCCACTGCTGAGCGTGATGAGCAGTGTGGTCTAAGGCTGGGAGGTTCGTGCAAGGTCTGCACGTAGTTGGTGGAGTTACTACAATTTCAAAGATAAGTATAATTATGTGTTTAATTTCAATTAAAATGCATGTCTGTGATGTTTGTAATAATATCATGTATTTCGTTGCAATGATATTTATTGTTAATTCTGTTTAAGTCTGTATGATGGAAGTAAATCTATGTTAAATGAGTTAATTTGATTTAATATGCATGTTATATATAAATTTATGGGAATGTTCTGCGTAGTAGCATTGCCCGATAGTGACGTTGATGGCCAGGGACGTTACAAATTTGTATCAGAGCTTTAAAGGTTAATTTAAGGTTGTGTTGGTAACGTTGCCCGACCTATTGGTGGACGGGGACATTACAAATTGGCATCAGAAACAAGGTTTTCAACATTGATCTTGGACGGGCCATGCTAGTGTAAAATGAAGAAAAAATTTCGGAAAGAATTGATGTCGAAGTAGAAAAAATTCGAGTTTAGACCCATGGTTTCAAACACTGAGCCTGAATGGGATGGATAAGTGGTCATTGGACCCAAGGTTTCAAGAGGAAATTGTGTCTGGAGGACAAATTTCAAACCTCTGAATGTTCCTGAGTGCCAAGAGGTTACCTTGGTCATGTTACGAAGCTCAAGAGGAGTAACAGTGTCGTAAAACCATGACAGAAGTGGTGTTGGGCCGCAGAGTAATGTGGACCTTAGGATCTGTTCAGAAGAAGGAGAATCCTTCATGATCATTAGATCTGGTAATGTTACGAGGCAGTTAGTCATGAATTCCTTTGGAAATCCGTAGAGTAACAGAGTCTCTTCTGCGTCGTAGAATATGTTCGGAAGGAAGGGAAATCCCTTACGATCGTCAAATCTGGGGAAGGTGCAGAAGGGTTAACCTAGAAGCCCTTCGAACTTCACGACTTCAGTGAATTTGATGAAAAATAAGAGAGAAGTTTGAAGCTCCAAAGCTTGAAGAGACGAAGTGGTGAGTCATGACGACGTCACTTAGAGGTGATGTGGACACATGGGATGTGTGCCACATGTCAGTGGGTTCTAATCCTGTGTAAGTTTGAAATGCCATATGAAACGTGGCGTGTGACACCCATATGATTGGGCCATGAGTCAACCGATAGTATTCCACCACGTGGCATTGTGTATGAGAAGGGTTAGTGGTGCCCGAGGTTACGTAACGTAGTTAAAGGTTGGGGGAACCACAGTGGCATTGATCATGATACATCAAGATCAATGACCAGAAGGCATTGTGGGGACCCAAGTTGCATGGAAGTTAATTATCCAAGGTGGTCCCACAATCCAAACCGTAGTTTCACCAAGGGGTTACATGTTACTATCAGAATAATTACGGGATGAAAGGCGGGTTACTCCAAACCATCATTGCATACCCCCACAATTGGAAAACGTTAAGTGATGTGATGTAATAACATCACCAAAGGTGATTAGGAATGTTCGAAGATTAACAGTTTGGATGCGTGGATGTGAAATCCTCCAAAGTCCTAAAGCTTCGAAGTTTCAGAACTCAGACTCTTGAGGTTCCATAGTAAGTGTCAGTAATTGGATGCTGAGTAGACGTGGACGGTTGATCCTCCCTACTTCATGAGTTTTGTAATCTGGAACTCCGAGATATTGTTGTGTGGTGCTTTGAAATCTTTCGAAGCCGAAGTCCGAAGGCCCGAGTAAGCACCTAGTGATGTAGTGCTTGGTCATGGCCCATTATCACATGGATTGGGGACTGAGAGAAAGAAGCTAGTGCCTGAAAATTATTACAAAGCAGAGAAGAGCTCAGAAAGAAAATGAAATCTGAACATTTTCTTAAATCATATTGGTCTGAATGCGTAAACTAGTGAAGTATTAAATAAGCTTCAATTATTTCTCTTCTTTGAGTTTTCGAGTGCAAGCAGTGAACATTGTCCGCAAGGGTTGCATTGATAGAGGTAAGTTAACCTCAGAGAAGCTCAAGAGAGATATCGTTGAACCTTCATCAGCAGCGGTGCAAGGAGTGCACATAAAGAATTCTGTGTTGAGTTGAGAGAGAGAAAGAGTCACTGAGAACTTTTTAGGGCTTTGCCAGGTGGGCATATAGCAACTGAAAGTGTGCACAAAGAGAACTATTTATCGTGTTTAGGGAGAAGAGTATCAGAGGAAGATACTCAAAGAGTTGTTGAACACTCTATAGAAAATGCTTAGCAAGGTGTGCTTTGAGCATCAGGTTGCCAGGAGGGCATGAAGTTTTCCTTTGAAAGGAAACAAAAGGGCCGAGAACCTTAAGAGAATGAGTAAATTGAAAATCTCAGAAGAGATAATGCAAGGAGTGCATGGGGGACAGACTCATTCTAAGTCCTAAAGCTCAAAAGAGATAATTCTTACGAGAGTGAAGATGAGATCCAAGAGGTGGACTCGCAGGAGAAAGGTCAAAGGCTGAAGCCTTTGAACACTAACAAATCTTCAAATATGGAAGAAGTCAAAATCTCAGGAGGAGGAGCGACAACAACCATTAGATCATTTTTGGGGAGGAGCCTGGACCGTTAGATCAACATCCAACATAAAAAAGAAAGCATAGAGGAGAGGAACGGATCCCATCTGTTAGGTCTCAGCGTGAAGGACCAGTAACCGTTGGATCTAGAAGTAAGCGCACGAGACTTAACCCTAGTGTGCGCAGGAGAAGTGGACTTGTCAAAGTCTCGAAGTCCCAAAGTGATTTGGGACCATCCATTGTCAAGGAGGACATGTGGTGTAAGATCCACAACTTCGGAAGTTTGTGGACAAGGAGGAGGAGAAATAGTTGAAGTAAATCTTGCTCATTGACCTGAAAGTGGATGCGTGGTGCCATATCTAGAACTCCGGGTATGGAGAACTCCGAAGGAAAGAAGAGGATGAAAGCGATGAAGTCCCTAAGGAGATCTTGATCATTGATCGAGGAGGAGTTCGTAGGACCGTTGATCTGGTCTTGGTCAGAAAGAGCTGGATTTCATCAGAACCATCTAATTGTTGAGGATAGGTTTCATTAGATCTTCCACTTTGAAATATTTCCATAGGGGAAAAGCAGATAATTGAGAGTTGAAACTCCCAAGGGCCGGAAAGCTGGAACCAATCGTAGCCACTGGTTTGGAAGGGAGCTACGTGTCAACAGATCGTGGAGATCTGAGATCGTGCGTGAAAGGAGAAAAGTTCATTGATTGGATAGTTGGATAGAGGTAGGTAAAGGATAGATAGCAGTCGTTGATCATGGATCATCGCTGAAAGTGAGAGATCGACGGCCGTGAAGAATTGCGGGGCTATAACTTGCTCGGATGTTAAAAATCTAAGAGCGGGTCGCAATTTATACCACGGTTTTAACAAAGTGATATGTGGCAGCTGGAGGTGAATTGTGGGGTGAAAAGCGGGTTGGTCTAAAACCACTCTTTCGCGCACCCATAATCACACACTTACGTGAGGTCATAGCTCATGGGCTTATGAAGGAAAGGCATAATGAAAAAGGGGCTAGCGCCTAAAACTTGGAGTTTGTGAAGCGCACAGGAATAAGCCCGCGGGTATGTCAAGACCTACACACAGGAGAAAAGGGGGCATGTGTATAATTGTTTTGGGTTGAATCACGAGACCGAAGAGTCAATTCGACTCATACTATTGAAATATCATTTGATCGTAGGGGCACTGCGCCAAAAGTGCTCAGGGAATAAATAGTCATGTACAATGACTACAATGAGAGCACAAGAAGACTCAGGAATCCGGGAAGAATTGAAGACTTTTGGGATCAACAAGGAAAATTTGCACACGGGAAAGAAGTTGCTACAATTTCTATGGCAGTAAGTATATTATGGCTTGTTGGGTCAGCCAGAGGAAAGAATGCTTGCATGTTTGTAAGTGTTGTTGGTGATGTTGTTGCATAAGGAGTGAAGAAACAGAGAGATGACGTGATAGTTATAAGTTTGATAAAAGAAGAATGAAAGCTTCTACCTCGACCAAAATTTCAGGTAGTGTAAAATTTATTAATGGTAGTCATGCAAGTATGAGTTTGTATTACTCTTTTTGCATAATTGTTGAAAGAAATTTTAGGTAAGAATTTCCTCAAACAAAGTTATTTTATGAAATCACATGATTATATTATTGAATGCATACCACTGGATGTGGTAAAGGATGGAGGCTTGTATTAATTCAAATCTTTTTATCTTCTGAATGCACACACTAACATAGTAGAATGTCACGTTAATTTGGTTATGGGGTAATAAACAAAGAATTAAATATAAGAACTGGTTATAGGAATAAATGCTAGTAAGCTAGTCATGTATGAGACCAGGACCTGGTTGGATATGGAAAGTTTATGAGCCACACAGGTACTAAAATCTTCCTACTTTTAAATAAAACTTGGGCTGCAACCTTTTTTCTAACACTAATGAACACCACATAATTATATTCTTGGTGTAGTGTTCGAGTCGAAAAGGAAGACATCCAATTAATAGGGAAGACAATAGGAACTGTGTGGAGAATGTGTCAACACATTGACCATAATTCCAACTCACAGATGGTGAGATACATGATTGAGATAAAGAGAATTATGTAATTCAATGCAAGGTGCGTTAATTAATTATGCATTGAGAATTGTACTCATGCATAGTAAGTGATAGAATTGTATACTAAATGCATTGATTGAATGTGTTTGTAAGTACATGCATATATATTATTGCATGGAAATAATTATACTAAATGGATGAAATGTTGCTAACTCATGAAGTTGAGAACATTTTAGGAATTGTTAAACATTGCAATAGGAAATTTGCAAGCCAGGTAGTCACAGGAATATCCTCTACCGAGAATTGATGACCTCTTCGATCAGTTGAAGGATGCGAAGATATTTTCGAAGATAGATCTCAGGTCGAGATATCACCAGGTAAGGATAAAGGATGAAGACATTAGCAAGACCGCCTTTAGAACAAGGTATAGTAATTATGAGTTCACAGTGGTGCCATTTGGGCTATCTAACACACTCGTTGTTTTTATGTGCCTGATGAATGGTCTATTCATGAAATATCTAGACAAGTTTGTCATAGTCTTCCTGGATGACATTCTGGTGTATTCCAAGTCGGAGGAAGAGCATGAACAACATATGAGGATGGTGTTGCAGGTGCTAAGAGAGCATCAATTATATGTCAAGTTGAGAAAGTGCTTGTTTTATCAGGAGCAGGTCCATTACTTGGGGCATATTATTTCGAAGGATGGGATAGTTGTAGATACTGAGAAGATTGAGGCCATCAGATAATGGTTAGCACCAAAGAACGTGATGGAAGTTAGATCCTTTATGGGTCTAGCTGGTTATTACAGAAGGTTTATCGCAGGGTTCTCAATGATAGCTCACCCTATCACTTCCTTGCAAAGGAAGGAGAAGAAGTTACAATGGAAGGAAGAATGTGAGAGAAGATTCCAGCAATTGAAGCAACTGTTAACCAGTGCTCCAATCTTGACGATTGCAGATCCAAATGAAGATTTTGTAGTGTGTACAAATGCATGCAAAGAAGGACTAGGAAGAGTCCTCAGTTAGAATGGATTCGTAATTTGTTATGAATCCAGAAAGTTGAAAGAGCACGAAAGGAACTATGCAAATCATGATTTGGATTTGGCAGCCATAGTACATGTTCTAAAGAAATGGAGGCATTACCTCATGGGAAGGAGGTTCAAACTGAGAACAGACCACAACGGTCTAAAGTATTTGTTTGATCAACCAACCTTGAATGCTAGGCAGAGTAGGTGGTTGGAGTTTCTTTGTGAATATGAATTTGATATCAAGCATATCAAAGGAAAAGAGAACAAAGTGGCTAATGCACTCAGCAAGAGAGTGTATGAATTGCATGCTACGACCATTAGCATGTACCGAAATGATATTAAAGGAAGAATTTTGGAAGCTGCAAATGCATATTTGCAGTACAGGGATTTGGTAGCAAAACTACAACAAGGTGAGATACCATAGAAAGTGTAAAATTATAAATTAGAGGTTGATGGAATACTTATGTACAAGAACAGAACTTATGTACCTAATGTCCAGGACTTGAAACTTATGATTTTGCATGAAATGCATAATGTGCCTTATGCTAGGCACCCTGGATACCAGAAGACTGTGGCAACAGTCAAGAGCCATTACTTTTGTCTAGGTATGAAGAAAGAGATTGTTGAATACATCGCTAAATGTATGGAGTGCCATAAGGTTAAAGCTGAGCACAGACACCCAGCAGGATTGTTGCATCCTTTACCCATTCCTGAGTTGAAGTGGGAAGTGGTGACAATGGATTTCATCACAGGATTGCCCAAAATAGGCAAGAAGCATGATTCCATCATCATGGTGGTGGACAAGCTTACGAAAGATGCCCATTTTATTCCGTTAAAGACTACTCACAAGGAAATGGATGTTTCCAACATCTTTATGAAAGAAGTGGCACGATTGCAAGGAATTCCCAAGACAATTATGTTTGACAGAGACTCGAAATTTACCTCAAATTTCTGGAAAGGGTTATTCAAGGGGTTCAGAATGAATCTGAACTTCATTACAGCCTATCATCCTGAGTTGGATGGGAAAACAGAGAAAGTGAATAGAGTAATAGAAGACATACTGAGGATGTATGTGATGGACAAACCATCGAAATGGGAATACTACCTACACTTGGTAGAATTTGCCTACAACAATGTGTATCAAGCATCGTTGAAGATGAGCCCATTTGAAGCACTTTATGGTAGAAAGTGCAATACTCCAGTAAGCTAGGATAATCCAACTGATAGGGCAGTAGTTGGGCTAGAGTTTCTCAAGGAAATGGAAGAACAAATGATAAAAATTAAGCAGAATTTGAAAGTTGCCCAAGACAGGCAGAAAAATTATGTTGATAAAAACAGAACCCACAGAGAGTTTAAAGTGGGTGATAATGTTTTCCTGAAAGTGAAAGCCAATAAAAGTTCCCTGAAGTTGGGAAACTACGCCAAGTTGGCAACCAGATTTTGTGGGCCATTTGAAATCCTAGAAAGGATTGGGCCAGTGGCATATATGCTTGCATTACTTGCATCCATGACTCTACATAATGTGTTTCATGTTTCATTGCTTAAGAAATATATACCTGATGCTAATAATGTAATCGATTGGAATGTCATTTAGGTGGAGAAATAAGGTGTCCTACAAGTGCATTATGTGTGCGTATTGGATCGGAAAAGCAAACATCTCAGGAGGCGAGCCATAAAGCTTGTAAAGGTCCAATGGGTATGGTCCTGAGGACATGACTTGGGAACATGAAGATGCTATGCAGGCATAATACCCACATCTTTTTGAAGATTTTGAAAATCTTGTTGATGTTGTGTAAAGAGTTGCACTAAGGACAGTGCAAAAATAAGGGGAGGGGATTGTAATATCCCCCGGTAGTGCCCCAGTTATATTATGAATTGTAAACATGTTTATGAATTATAAATCATGTTTTGTAGGCTGGTGAGTCGAGTATTGCTAATTTGGTGGGCTTATGTGTTTATTAGGTCAGAGATCCTAAGTGTTAAAGGTGAGGAGCCTGTTTTTGTATATGTAATTATGCAGAACATTAATAAAGATTACAAATCGATGCGTGCAGACCGACCATGAAGAAAGAGTGATGGGGGACTAAGCTTCCATAGAGTGGGTAAGGGAAAGGGGGCTGAAAGGTTGGAATGAGGGCCTAAGCTCAAGGGCTTAAGTCCTTGAGAATAATAATTTTCTATTATTCCAAAGCTATATGAAAAACATGTTTTTTATCCTAAGTCCTGGGAGAGGCAACGTATGCAACTCCAACATGTGAAAAATGGAACACATGTAGCTCCAGGAAGACAAGTGTCAACCTAGGCACATGCAATTAAAATTTGAAGTGTCAACTGAGTTGGGGGTTCGTTCTACCAGTTTTCTTGATCCTCCATATGAGATCGTGAGACCTCTGTAATCGGCCTTTGCTTAATTATCTTGTCACGTATTCCTGAAAACAAGAACCGTGAAGTCGACTGGTGTATTTCCGTGAATCCTATGGCCTCTGTATTCGACCTTTGCAATATTCATGCATGCACCTGAAAACCCAAAATCCATGAACCGTTATGTGTCTTCGGAGGAACCCAACACCTGAGTAATCACCTTAGCTGTGTGGTGTTTTAGCGTGGGCTATTGCCGCCTGTGGTGCCATGCCCATCTATTGTTGCTATTGTCATCCTTGTGTGAATGAGTGTTGAACCGATGTTGTTGTCCTCACCTAGCTGGAGCCGAGTCGATGAGTGTGCTAAAGAAGCGGGTTGTCAGGCCCGTGGTTGAAGAGGTAGGTTTTCAAGCCTGTGAGTAGGTCTCTCCAGGTGAGAGAGTTTGTTGGGAAGTGGTTTTCTCCCAGAGAGAGTCCAGCACCAGCTACGAAGCTCTAAGAATTCCTCATCTGGCCTGTTGCCGAGACCCAGAGAGGGAAGTGAAGCACCGATGGACTGTGATTGTGAAGGTGTATACTCTCGGGTGGAACAGGCATGTGGGGAATGAGAGTCCATGAGTAGTGGGCATAAGAAGGATCCTGGAGAGAATCCTTCTTGTTGCACTATGTAGTTTTCCTGTAACCTCAGCCTAGTTTAGGATTCCCTTGCCTTGGGTGGAGCTTAGTCCCAACTCGGGGGTGACCCACAACTAAGCGTGATGAACAGCGTGGTTTAAGGCTAGGAGGTTCGTGGAAGGTCTGCACGTAGTTGGTGGAGTTACTACAGTTTCAAAGATAACTATCATTATGTATTTTAATTTCAATTAAAATGCATGTCTGTGATGCTTGTAATATTATCATGTATTCCATTGCAATGATATTTAGGGTTAATTCTATTTAAGTCTGTCTAATGGCAATAACTCTGTGTTGAATGAGTTAATTTGATTTAATATGCATGTTATATATATATATATATATATGTATGGGAATGTTCCATGTAGTATCATTGCATGACAATGGGGTTGATGGCTGGGGACATTACAATATGGTATCAGAGCTTTAAAGGCTAAGTTAACATTGTGTTGGTAATATTGCCCACCTGTTGGTGGCTGGGGACTGTTATAACCCTAAATTGCACCACACATGCTCACCCAGCATCAGGCCTACTCATATTCATTCCTTTCCAAAGCCATGCTAAATAAACTCTTGAAAATCCTCTTGAATCAAGTAAAACGCGCCCTAACCTACTACTGCACGCGTTGGAACGTTGGTAGGCCTACTACTGCAAGTGTTGGAACGTTGGCTGGCCTACTACAGCCCGCATTTACCTAACAAAGCACAAAAACAGGAAAGTTGTCGACGGGACAAAAAGCTTTGGGTCAGTTAACTGAAACTCCTAGCCATGCATGGCCAAGAGTTCGTCCAAAACCCTAGCTCCTTCTAGCCTATAAAAGGAGGGGTAGGGGTACTATTTGAAGGAGGAAAAAGATAGCAAAGAAACTCTGCCCAATTTCCAAATCCATTTGTCCCAACCCTTTAGCCTTTCCTCAAGCTTAAGGAGAATTCAAGCAAAGCAGTTGGAGGACAAAGAAGAGGAACCCAGGATCAGGATCGAGGAATGGTGGCCGGTCTCTATCATTATTGTAAGTTGATTCATCTTGAGATTAATAAAAGAATACTTTTCCTGTCCCAATGCACGAGTGATATATATTATTTGATTTATGCTTAATCTCTAACCCCCAGGTAGAAAAATAGCATGCATGCATAGTTTTTTGTCTTGATTGCAGGATTGTCTTTGGAAGGAGCAGTGAAAGCAAGCAGATAAAGCGCAACGGAGGATCTACATCAAACATCGATAGAAAAAGGTTAGTAGGTCTTTTCCATGCTTGTGTGTGAAAAAGGGGTTTGAGTATTGGGGTGATAGGTTAAAAGTTTTTTCTTTAAGGTCATGATCTGCGTACAAGTTCAGCCCTAGCTTGTTAGTCCGTAGGGTATTATTTCCCAACAACAGAATTGGTGACTCCGCTGGGGAGATGTACTCTTAGGGTTTCCGGATTTAAGTGAGGTTTTTGGGTAGTTTAAAGGAGTAGATTCTCTATTTCTTTGTTTGGTTGTTTTCTGTTAGGTCTGAGCTAGCAGGGAACCTGGTTCTTAATACCATTTTTTCCTTGATTGTTGCTTGACATTGATTATCGGGACACACAAAGGTACACGCAGCCTGCAGAAGGCTTGCACACATGTAACCCGCGCCCTAGCCTTCTACAACCCGTGTTTGAACGCTTTCTGTAGAGGTTTTAGTAGCGTGTAGGGCTCAGAGAGATTAAGAGGCAGTCTCCTCTTCCCTGTCAGAATTTTACATTCTCAGGGGGCTTTCTGGATCCTGTCTTGCTCTTGCTGGTTTACAGTCTTGTCTCAGTCTGCCTTATTGTGATTGTCATTTTTTGCATTTAGTGTCCTTTTCTGTTAAAAAAGAAGCATCCAAGCCTTTAAGAGACCCTGGTTGTCAATACCATAGGCCTCTTCTAGGTCTGGGTTGCTTGTGTTTGATTTTTTTTTGGATTTTATACCTACACGCGGCCTGTTTCAGTTCAGCCCGCGGGTACCCGCGCACTATTATAGCTCAGCACGCGTTTGAACGCGTGTTGTTTCAGTTACAGTAGCGGGCTTGATTGGGTGCTTTTCAATCAGGGTGGGGCAGTCATCCCCTCCTGTGGTGAGAAGTGTTCCTCTCAGGAGTTTGATTCTAGGATTGCATAGTCAGTAGGTTAGGGCCTCTTATCCTTAGCCTGTGTTTTGCTTAGTTGATGTTTTGATAGAAAAGACAAAAGAAAAGATTTGTTTTAATGGTTTTTAGACAAGTGTTAGAATCGGTGCTTTCTTGATTTCCTTTGTGCATCTTTGCTCAAGTTCTTTGTGATATGCGCTTTAAGCCAGAATTTTATATTGTTTTCTTGGTTTCGTGCTTGTCGGCATTTTCCCTTTGTTGCTTCATTTTGCAATTAAATAAAAAAAATATATATATCTCTTTTTCATTTTCTTCTTTGTTTGAAGATTGTGTTGTTGCATCAATAGCTAGGAAGAAGTCTTTTTTCATAAGTTTTTGCAGTGCATTTAGCGCATAAGTAGCTCGCAGATTGAGCGAAATTCCTTTATGTTTTTCTGCATGAAATCTTAGAAAATTCAAAAAGAAAAAGAAATCTTTCTTGGTGAAAAGTTGTTGGTTTTTGCATTTTTTGTAAAAGTTTTTGTTTCCAAGCATTTCTTATCCTTTTTGCTTTGAGTCTTTACACACCATCAGTTTCACCTTCATACCTTGTGACGTAAAAAATCCCATTAAAAGCAACGCTAATTAAAAACTATTAGACTTTTTGTTTGTAGGGTTCATACACTAGCTCAGGACTAGGGCCTTGGAATAGGTTGGAGAGTAAATCCTCCAAGGCCACTCAAACCAAACATTGGATTCTGTCATAGGGAGTGTAGAAGTCCAGTTACGTGAAAGTCATCCGAGACCCCCCTCTAACACAGGGGCTAAACACGAGGTCGCGTAAGGAAAGGTAGCGGAGATAACCCCTCCAAAAATGGACCAAGCGTAGTGGAGAACACATATCGAGGATTTGTTAAGGGATTCCGTCGTTTGCATTTGTCACGGGGCTCCATGGATCTCAAATCCGTTCGAGGTCCTCAATTGTCTTCTGGACCATTTTCTCTCGATACCCTTGACAGGTTTCGGGCTTGATACCCTGCTCATTGTGGTCTACCCGACTATTGACTGTACCCGCCTGGTGACTGTTCACGTGCTGGCAAACTAGTTTCCAATCTTTTCTAGAGACATACACAGGTGACTGCGGGGGTATACCGCGGTACCTAGGATAGACATCGGGCCACGCTTTGCAGAGTATACCCGGAGGGTGCTTCCATATTCAAGTTTCACTTGCACCGGTAAGTTTCTCTAGTGTTGGTTGTTGTAACTTTTCTTCAAAATAGTTAGTGTTTGCTTGTATTATCTCATAGGGGATTCTTTTAGTGTGTGTTACTGTTTGTTCGTGTAGAATACCTTAGCGTGTCGTGAATCTTCTCACACAGTGGAGGATTCAGAGCTCTGTCGGTCACGAAGGCTTCTGGGCCTGCCGCCGGTTATACTGGAGCCACCCCCGCCACCATTGAGGCGGAAGCTAGACCAACAAGGGTCTTTCGAAGCAACCAGGTTACAAACCATTGAGCCCGAACAACTACCGGAGGAATCAACCACCAATATTGGTTTAGTTGAAACCCCAACCACTGATACTTGGCCGCAAGTGATTGTGCCAATTCAATTTTACGAATGCCTGTCAGTGCCTCACACAGCTATGGCAACAAACGATGTTACTTCCTCCGGGAATTCTTCCGTTCCCACCACCGTTGCTACCACAAAAGAAGCATCTCCTAACTTGCCTTTGTCGACAGTCCGGGCCACTATGGTCTCGGCCGCAACTACGTCGCACAGTGGACTGACCCCATCTATGGCGGCGGCCACACCTCCCTTCACACCTAGTGCGACAGGCCCTCCGTTTTCATACGGTTTCCCTATATCAGGTACAAGTCCTGTACTCACTTACTCCACTTTATAGACTTTGGGTCTGGGGGCAGGGAGCTCTAACGCTCCTCTGCAAGGTCAACTTGGGGGCATTCCTGTCCCTTTCAATGCTTTTCCTTACGCTGGAGTTCATATCTCTCCTTCGTCCCCTTTGCTTGGTGGATTACATCAGCAATCCACCAGGCAACCTACACACACAAGTTCATTTGGAGTCAGGAGTGAAGGAACACCTGCGCAAACTCAGCCGGTAGGTTCGTCACCGTTTGTTTGGAACGAGACGTTTGGTAATAATACTTTTGCATCCACTGCTTTCCCATCTGGGGTTACACCCATTTTTGGACAGTCTACTCCGGCACAGGGTACTATTCCCGCACTGGGGGCACATATACCAGGACCTTGGAACTCAGGACAAGGATCTGTTCCTTCCTCTGGAATGTCGTTCTGGGGTAATGCTTTCCACAGTCAATGGAATCCTAGACAAACTTCTATGCCTCTTCCATCAGGACCAGCATGGAGTAATCCTTCCCAAAGTTCGTCAAACACGATGAATGCCCAACATCCTATGTCCTTTATGGGGAATCAGCCAATGATGTCTCCTCAGATGCAAAACCCTTACGCTGGTCAGGGCCATGGTTTCTACCAGAATCTGGGCCAGCAGCCCAACTTGTCCTGGCAACCTGGTGTCAGTCAAACTCCAGGACCCTTTTATCCAGGCTATCAGTAAC
Source organism: Picea engelmannii (assembly GCA_009831015.1). Taxonomy (NCBI): domain Eukaryota; kingdom Viridiplantae; phylum Streptophyta; class Pinopsida; order Pinales; family Pinaceae; genus Picea; species Picea engelmannii. The sequence continues at coordinate 253,805 of ML785846.1, read as the reverse complement.
AACCCAAACTACCATTCCTGGCGACGTTACACTTGCCAGATTTGACACGGTTGTTAAATGATCCTATTTGTCACGATCCACATTGGCCTCTTATGCCAACAAAGTTGCCTTCGGACATTCCAAAGTTCGAGGCCAAGCCTAACGAAGATCCAGGTGATCACGTGACTACTTTCCATCTCTGGTGTTCATCTAACTCACTAAAATATGACTCCGTCCAGTTGCGATTGTTTCAACGCACTCTTATCGGGAGTGTTGTGAAATGGTACATCGAGCTTGATCGCTCACGATATTCTTCTTTTGGCGAACTGGCGATGGCCTTCCTTAACCATTTCCAATTACCTGTGAGATACGACGCCGGCACAGAGTTGCTAGCCAATTTCAAACAGACGATAGCAGACCATATCTCTGATCATATCCAAGAGTGGCGACGTCGAAAGAGTCTAATCAAAGTACCAGTTCCACCAGCATTTCTGCTCGAGTGGTTCCTTAAGTCTTTAGTACCGCAATTATCCAAAGACGTCGCAACTTCTGGGGTTTTCTCTGAAGAAGATGCCATCATGAGGGCTCAACAGTTTGAGCTTATCTATTCTCAGTCTGGTTTGTTATACAACATCCTGCCGGATGCACCACGGTCGATACTGGACAAAACGAGACAGAGAGTTGGACCACATACCGATGGTATTGTTGGTTCCGCACAAACTAAGCCCGTTGAGCAATTGACTAAACAATCGCAACAGTTATCTATACAACACTTAGCGGCCAATCAGAATACTTCTTTGGCTGCTCCTCCTACCCAAACGTCGGAAGTACACTCCGTACAGACGACTAACCCAAAGGCCACCCAACAGCCTGAGGGAAAGAAAAAACAACGCAAGAAGGGTAAGGGGGATAAAAAACCCACTGATAATACTGGCGAGGGCACCACGGAAAAAAGGAAGGCGAGGTATCCATGCAACTTATGTGTGGAAGACCACCCGACCCATCTATGTCCTCGACTTGCAGAGGCCCAGAAGTTTGTCACGCAGCAACAACAATCCGTGTTGACTAATCCCTTTCAGCATGGACAAAATTTAACCCAAGCCCCTACAAGTGCCGAAGGGGGCAGCCAAGAAACCTGCCCTCCCCCAAATAATTCCTCTTCCGCGAATGTATATATGGTTAGGGGTGATGCTTTAATAACAACTAGAGCGCACGACTATAATAAACCAAGCGCCTCTGAGAAGGGAAAAGAAGCTGAACTCCGATATCTTCCTCTACAGATTGAGAAGACGTTGGGTGAAACAATGATACACATTCCAAAGGGTGCATTTAAGAAAGCTTCTCACAATCCAAATGCAAGGGCTGCCCAGAACTACTATGTGGTGGAAGATTTATCCCAAACCCCTTGTGCTATGTCTGCATTGGAGGTCCTCCAAATTTGCCCTGCTCAGAGAAAAGCCTTGTTGGCTGCTTTAGGCTCTACTGATACATGTAACCTAGGTACCATCATGTTAGATACGACTGACTTAAAATCTCGTTTGCCTTACCACGTCGCGTTTCAGATAGTAGTGGCTCACCCCACGAAAAATTTTACACGGAATATCTTCCACACGGTGGTCGACGAGGGCGCTTCGAATTGCGTTATGTCATTAGAATGATGGAAATACATTGGTCATCTTGAGTTGTCTCCATCACCTACTCTCCTCACTACGCTTGACGGTCATTCTTTCTAACCACATGGCATCATTCCTTCTTTCCCTGTGCAGTTAGGGGGAAAGACCGTGTGCGTTGAAGTAGAGGTAGTCGATGCCCCCCTCGACTACAATATCTTGTTAGGTCGTAGTTGGACTTATGTTATGCAAGCAGTGGTCACTACAATTTTCTGAGTCTTATTGTTTCCACATGAAGGCCAGATAGTGACCATTGATCAATTGTCCTTCTCTAGACCTGACCCAGCCTTGGGGGCATCCACGGTTCCCATGATAGATAATCCTCAAGCTGGTGTCGTTAATGTAGGAGTTGGTTTGTGCCCATCCTTGATGGGTACTTTTGATTACCCACCTCCTCATGGTGATGTCAATTTTATATCGACTCACCACAAGGATGATATTTTTCATGTTGCGTCATTCCGAACGACTTACTTTGAGGATCCGTGGATTCTTCCTTTCCCATCGGCCACGGTGGATGAGACAGGGCACTCCGGCATGTCCATGCCCTTGTCGGCCACTGAAGCAGCGTACTCTTTAGTCCAACAAGATTCAGATACTCCTGATACGACTCCCGCACAAGATTCGGATCCACTTCCAGAACCTATCTGGGCTCAGGGTTCTCTTGCTACCACCGATTCGTTAGACTTAGTCTTGCCTTCTGACGAAGCTGTAATCGAAGCAATGACAAGTCTAGACAAACCTTGGGACGATCTTCATCACAGATCATATTTCCTCCCAGCGTTACACCGAATTGAGGCAGGAGAATTCACTACCACCATGACGAGATATTAGTTGTGTCCTATTAACCTCTTAGCTACACATGAAATTTATGTTGAGGGGAATATGGCGACTATCGCTGAAACTATACCTCTCGATATCTCCCGAACCCCTAGCGTCGTGGAGAATGTCTTCGTCGGAGTGGATTGCTCCCCTGAAGAGATTCATATTTACACAGATCTTTTCAAAGAATTCCACGACATTTTTGCCTGGTCTTACGAGGAAATGCCAGGCATCGATCCAAATATAGTTGAACATGAAATCACAACGTATCCTGATGCTAAGCCTGTTCGACAAAAACTTCATCCAGTTAATCCTAGGAAAGCAGCAACCATCAAAGCTGAGGTTGAGAAATTTCTCAAGGCAGGGTTCATTTACCCAATTCATTTGACTCGGTGGGTGTCAAACCCCGTACCGGTTGATAAAAAACAAGGCATGATTCGTGTATGTACTGATTTCCATGATTTGAATAAGGCATGTCCAAAAGATAATTATCCAACCCTATTCATCGATCAGATCATTGATGAATGCGCCGGTTGTGAAGCATTTTCATTCATGGATGGTTTTTCAGGATATAATCAAATCCAGATCAAACCTGAGGACCAACATAAAACGACATTCATTTGTCCGTGGGGTACATTCGCCTATCGTAAGATTCCTTTTGGTCTCAAGAATGTTGGAGCCACTTTCCAGCGGGCCATGTCTTTTGTGTTTCACGACCTCAAACATATAGTCGAGGCCTATCTAGATGATTTAGCATCATGCTCTCGCAAGCGAAAGGATCATCCTATGCACCTCCGACTAATCTTCGAACGTTGTCGCTACTTCAGGATTCGCTTGAATCCCAACAAGT
>ML785846.1:208598-225028 GCA_009831015.1 Picea engelmannii | reverse complement strand
CATGTATTTGTTATTTTGATTTCATGATATTTTGTTTGATTTCACTATTCGAATTTGTTGCAAAGTGTGGTAATGCAGGAACAGTTGGATCTCCATATTTCACCATACATGAGATTTAATGGAGCATCCCACTTGTTATTTTAGTTGCTCCAAGAGATATATCTTAAGTTTATCTTTTCATTTCATGAGCCTCTAATGAACAGATTTGTCACCTAAGAAAGAACATTTCGATTCACTGTTTTCTTGAGAAGTTTTGTTATCATTTTTCCCTTTTAAGTTTGGAGTGGTATTGTTGAAATGTGCCCAAATTCGTTTGCTATTTGTTGTTAAGAGTAGAAGCTACAGATAACTAATTCAAATTCCATATTTCCACTTCATGAGCTTGTAAATGGACAAGACATTATCTGAGCAAAATATTTTGAGTGCATGATTACAAGTTTTGTTTTCTAATTTATGAATTGTGTGAAGAGTGTTATCTTTGAAAACATAGTGTTTTGTTATTGTTGGTTCTCTTATCTAAGCTATACTAAACATACATAGGAACCTATCTGTTATCGGCATATATAGTGCATCAACTCTTTTGATTACGAATCCCGATTGATAATTTATGTTTGGTAATATATTATGCAAATAATTGCACCAACACTACTTTTAAATAAAACTTGGGCTACAACCTTTTTGCTAACACTAATTAACACCATAGAATTATATTCTTGGTGTAGTGTTCTGGTTGAAAAGGAAGACATCCAATTAATTGGGAAGACAATTGGAAGTGTGTGGAGAATGTGTCAACACATTGGCCATAATTTCAACTCACGAATGGTGAGATACATGACTGAGATAAAGAGAATTGTGTAATTCAATGCAAGGTGCGTTGATTACTTATGCATTGAGAATTGTACTCATGCATAGTAAGTGATAGAATTGTATACTAAATGCATTGATTGAATGTGTTTGTAAGTACAAGCATATATATTATTGCATGGAAATAATTATACTAATGGTTGAAATGTTGCTAACTCATTAAGTTGAGAACATTTTAGGAACTGTTAAACATTGCATTAGAAAAGTTGCAAGCCAAGTAGTCACAGGAATAGAGACTACAGAAAATTTTATGTTCATAAAATTGAAATAATAAACTTATTGTTATTAATTATGAACATGCATATGCATATAATGATGAGTCATTCTATTTGGTTAAGTGTTTTTGCAATTGTGATTGAATTGCTAGGTGCAGGCAATTCTAAGATCATTGCATAAGGTGTTGTACATATTGAATTATGATGTACAACAAATACTGACAATTTGTTGGTTGTATGCAAGAGGAAGCATTACAGGAAAAATGGTATGAATTTTGGTGCTCGTGGAAAACCACAAGGATGGCTGCATTCATAATATGGAAACAACCAAGATGAATTGTGAAATGGAATTTCTTGTTTTGGGGAAAATGTTGAATTCCTTTTTGAACTAATTTGGAATTCCTAAATGAATTATTTTATGTTTCTCATGATAACTGCATGTGGGTGATGCAATGAGATGATGTTGATTAAAGTTAGAATGTTGACTACAAAGAGTAGCTCGGGGAAGCTGTTGATTGAAAACCTTTGAGGGAATTTGGAACTTCGGGAGCCACAGTGCTTTGAGACTTCCTGAGTCGGCCTGTTGCTAAAGCCCAAGGAAAGGGAGGTGTAGTAGCCGATGGAATGTGTGATAGTGAAGGTGTATACTCTTGGGGTGGGACACGCATGTGGGGAATGAGAGACCGTTGGTTGGAGTGTTGTTGAGATCTGGTACCTTGGCCTAGACCATGTGGATATGGATTGTGGACCGTGGCTATCTTGGGAAGCCATTGCCCCGATGGAGTGATATCCCTACTCAGGGGTGGAAGGTCTTCTCAAATCAAAAGATAAGCACAATTCTCTATTTATTGTATGTTGTGTATTTTGTATACAGGTTATAATGTTATTAGAATTGTCTGTATATGCATATATATACATTGCATATATGATTTCATTACCTTCATCCATGACTGTAAATAATTTGTTTCATGTTTCATTGCTTAAGAAATATATAATTGATGCTAATCATGTTATTGATTGGAATGTGATTCAGGTAGAGCAAGAAGGCATCTTGCAAGTGCATCTGGTGTGCATATTGGACCAAAAGAGAAAACAGCTCTGGAATCAAGCCATAGGGCTTGTAAAGGTCTAGTGGACCTGGTACAATCCTGAGGATGTGACATGGGAGCATGAGGATGCTATGCGGGAAAAATACCCACATTTTTTTGAAGATTTTTGAAATCTTGTTGATGTTGTGTAAAGAGTTGCACTGAGGACAATGCAAAAATGAGGGGAGGGGATTGTAGTATCCCCAAGGTCGAGTCCCTGTTGTAATTATGAATTATAATTATGTTTATAGGCTGGTGAGCCAAGTGTATATAAGTTGGCAGGCTTATGTGTTTATTAGGACAGAGAGCCTAGGTGTTAAAGGCCAGGAGCCTGATTTTGTATATGTAATTATGCAGATCATTAATAAAATATAAACATCGTTGCATGTAGATCGACCACGAAGAAAGAGTGATGGGGGATTAAGCTTCTAGAAGGTTGGGTAAGGGAGGAGGCTAAGTGTGTGGGCATAGGGGATAAGCTAGGGGGCTTACCTCTAAAGGGGATAATAATTTATTATTATTTCCTAAAGGCTAAGGTGGACGATTGAATAGTGTTGTCCTAAGTTTCTGGGAAAGGGGAAAAAATGCAAATGTAGTGCATGCAGCTCCAGGAATACAAGTGTCGACCTAGGCGCATGCATTAAAATCTGATGAGTTGAGCCGTTTTGGGGGTTTGTTCTGTGGAGTCTGGATATTCTCCAACCACTGTCTAACCATGAATGGGGACATCCACCAGGAACCCTGGAACGAGTAACCTGTGATTCATTATGCCATCCTCCTTCTGAGTTAGCGGTTCATCCTTTCCATTCTTCTATCCACAGTCGGAATCTGAAACCAGGAGAATCGACCTTTGCTTTTTTTTCTCTAGTTGTGCACCTTCAAAACTAGTGGGAAAAACCCGTGGAATGATCTGTCGTCTAACCTGTTCGACCTCTGCATAGTCACGCATCCTGAAACCAATAATCCGTGAGACGTTTTGTATCTTCTGAGGAACCCAAAATATGGGTAATATCCTTATCCATGCCGTGTTTTAGTGTGGGTTATTGTCGCCTGCGGTGCCATGCCCATCTGCTATTTCCATTGTCATCCCTGTGGGAATGAGTGTTGAACCGTTGTTGTTTTCCTCACCTAGTTGAAGCTGAGTTGAGGAGTGTGCTGAAGAAATGGGTTGTTAGGCCCGTGGTAGAAGAGGCAGGTTTTCAGGCCTGTGAGCAACTCTCTCAAGGTGAGAGAGTCTGTTGGGAAGTGGTTTTCTCCCAGAGAGAGTCCAGCACCAGCTACAAAGCTCTGAGAATTCCTGATCTGACCTATTGTCGAGACCCAGAGAGGGAGGTGAAGCACCGATGGACTGTGCTTGTGAAGGTGTATACTCCCGGGTGGAACAAGAATGTGGGCAATGAGAGTCCGTGAGTAGTGGGCGTAAGAAGGCTCCTGGAGAGAATCGTTCCAGTTGCACTCTGTAGTTTTCCTGTAACCTCAACCTAGTCTAGGATTCCCTTGCCTTGGGTTGAGCTTAGTCCCAGCTCGGGGGTGACCCACTGCTGAGCGTGATGAGCAACGTGGTCTAAGGTTGGGAGTTTCATGGAAGGTCTGCACGTAGTTGGTGGAGTTACTATAGTTTCAAAGATAAGTATCATTATGTGTTTAATTTAAATTAAAATGCATGTCTATGATGCTTGTAATATTATCATGTATTCCGTTGCAATGATATTTATTGTTAATTCTGTTTAAGTCTGTATGATGGCAGTAACTCTATGTTAAATGAGTTAATTTGATTTAATATGCATGTTATATATAAATTTATGGGAATGTTTCGCATAGTAGTGTTGCCCAACAATGGGGTTGATGGTCGGGGATGTTACGAATTGGTATCAGAGCTTTAAAGGCTAAGTTAAGGTTGTGGTTGTAATGTTGTTGGTCGGTTGGTGGATGGGGATGTTACAATGGATGACATGAAAAGTCAAGAGTTCTGAGGATTGGCCGACACAGGATTTAAACTTCCTTTTAACAATATCATGAGACATATGGATAACTCAGGAAACATAGAATTAACATTGATCATTGAAAAATGCTTGTGATGCAGGAGGAATCAACAAACTCTCCATAGGGAATGGAAAAATAACCAGTCAGAGGAGTAAAGTCTAAGTAACGAGCTCAACTTCCTAAGGTCATGCTAAACCCAAACCTTGGATGAAAATGGACTCAAGAGTGTGTGCTTTGTTGAAAGGTGACATGACTACTGCCGATAGGAGATAATATTGTTTTCCTACTCAATTTTTTTTGTTTTTTCATAGTCAAAGAAATGTTATGATATAGGAGGGGAAACGAGTATCGAACTATTTCCAAGCAGTGGAACATACCTATTCTCAATGCAAGGGAATGCATGTGAGGCATGGACACTTAGGGGGATTTTTCCTCTACGAGTAAAGGGTGTCAAGATACAAAGGATATATGGAAGGAACTCCTTGGCTAGTGATGAGAATTGATAAGGTAATAGGATTATAATGAGAAAGAGAGAGCCAAAAATAGGCTCAACAATGCAAGCAGGATAATGGAATGCAATTACAATTTAACTCACAAATGTCATTTTTTCGTAGATTTAGTCCCTAGGCACAAAAAGTATAAAATAATACCCAAGAAAACTCTTCTAGCCAATGGCGACTAGAGTATTCATTTTTTGTAAGTAGTCTACTTGGTTCAGAAAATGTTAAACTTATACCAAATAGACATCCTTTAAAAACCATTTAATGAGTGTGAACGAGACAAGTTCACTCGACAATCTTTTCATTTTTTTAGGATTCAGAAAAGAGCTTAACCAAGAATTGGGGGGAGTCCCATAGGTAGTAGTCAGAATGATATGGAGTAATAAAAATGGGGTTCAAATGAAAAGCCATATTGGGACTATAAGGAACTCTCGGTCCTATGGAATAACGTCTACATGGGCACTGCTATAGCACAAGTTGTAGGTTGGGAAAATCCCAACCCAACCACAAAAATCAAGTGCTACAACTTGGGAATCCTACACCCAATTTCACCTCGATGTAGGTCCCGCACTTCAAGGGTGACTAGGTCACTCTAGGGAGGCGATCCCAGTGACCCTAAGGGGAATGAGATGGGGATGGAAAAAGATGGAAGTGGAGTTCCTAGAGGTAAAATATAAATGGAGTGATATGTGAAGGGAGATGCCTTGTAGATCAAACAAAATTTTCCCCAAAGATGTGATACTTCTCCAGATGATTGTACCTGCCCGAGACACAAGAAAATCCAACTTGCAATGATATATGTTAGTATGGATCAACAATTTAATCTTGTTGTCACTAATTTGTAGCCGTAGATGATAGTTTATATCAACAAGTAAGGCATTCACATCAGCATGTAAAGCATAAGATCAATCAACAAATATTATCAATGAATTAGGCAATCAATTATGACTGAAAAATGGCACTATGAGGCTGAATAAAGAAAGCTTTTATAACATGTGTTTTCTGCAGAAAATTGCAGCCTTATGGCTGTAGCATTCAATGGTATCAAACAACAAAATTAACCATCAAAAGATGCCAACAATTAATCCAAAATATGCACCCTATTTAGTAGAGTTAGTGAGCAAAGTTTAAGAGCTAGTCTAGGGTTAGTTTAGGAGTTAAGAAAGAGTTAGTAGCTAGGGTTATGCATCCTTAATGGTTGTAGGTTAAAGTTTGTAACAAAAATTTAAGTAGTGGGAGAGGGGGGATGCCCTATTAGGGGAATATTCCTCTCAATGTGGCAAACCAACTACAAGCAAGAGGTCTTTCAAAAGACAAAAAATCACGTTTCCCAAGGCAATGATTTTATATCTACAATGCAAAAAATAAATTACTAGTGCCTTTAAACATTGGGTTGATGGAGTCAAGTAAAAGAACTTGATATGCTACTTCCTTGGGGGTGTAAATTCTCTTACTTCCTAATGAAAGTATATCTAGTTAGGGTTTTAGAATGAGGGGTATAAATCCTCTTACTTCCTCAAACAAACCCTTGCAACATCAATGAACTTCAAGCAATAAATGATGAAGACTAGGGTGGGGGTGTAAATTCTCTTACTTCCTACTTAGGTCCCAGCACAACAATCCTTGACTTGAAAAAATGATAGCATAAGAGTAAAATACCATACCAAAATCAAGAAAAATGCTAAGACAATCCACCATAAAAGATAGAAAGCATTCATCCAAGTCTAGCGCCTCACTCCTCCATCAACCATTCATAAGAGATAACCATAAACAAGTGCACAAGAGACAAATATGCCAAGTGTAGCAAAAATTTCATGTCAAGAGTCTCTCACAACAGGGAGAGTTATGTCCAAATGAGATCTTATGATCTCTTATTTATAGAAATGTCACCAAGGTGACTTGTCCATATATTAAGGGGTAAACCACAAGACTAGGGGTCGACAACCCTAATATTTCTTCCTTTAGCAAAGTAATGTTAAACAATTCATTTAAAGTTTCACTTTTTCACAAATAAAACCCTAATTTCATATGGACATCATCCCTTTAGGGGACGTTTTTCCACTTGGGACAAGTCGTTGGTGTTGGAGAAGCTATGGTAGGCCTCCAAAGGCCACATGTCAAGCATCTATGCAATCTCCTCATGGCCAAGGTATCATCCTCCTCAAAATGTCCATGTGTCAATGTGTGTCAACACCACCACCAAACCTTAGCCCCTAGGTATGATGCCAAGCTAAAAAAGAAGACATTTTTTGTAATATCCCCCGGTAGTGCCCCAATTATATTATGAATTGTAAACATGTTTATGAATTGTAAATCATGTTTTGTAGGCTAGTGAACCAAGTATTGATAAGTTGGTGGGCTTATGTGTTTATTGGGCTGAAGAGCCTAAGTGTTAAAGGTCAGGATCCTATTTTTGTATATGTAATTATGCAGAACATTAATAAAGATTAAACATCGTTGTGTGCAGACTGACCATGAAGAAAGAGTGATGGGGGACTAAGCTTCCACATAGTGGGTAAGGGAAAGGGGGTTGAAAGGTTGGAAAGAGGGTCTAATCTCAGGGGCTTAAGTCCTTGAGAATAATAATTTATTATTATTCCAAAGCTATGTGACAAACATGTTTTTTATCCTAAGTCCTGGGAGAGGCAACGCATGCATCTCCAACGTGTGCAAAAGGGAACGCATGTAGCTCTAGGAAGACAAGTGTCGACCTGGGCAAATGCATTTAAAAGATGAAGTGTCATCTACTTTGGGGGTTCGTTCTGCCAATTTTCCTGATCCTCCGTCTGAGATCGTGAGACCTTTGTAATCGACCTCTGCTTAATTTTCTTGTCACGCATTCCTGAAAATGAGAACTGTGAAGCCAACCGGTGTATTTCCGTGAATCCCATGGCCTCTGTATTAAACCTTTGCAATATTCATGCACGCACCTGAAAAACTGAAATCCATGAACCATTTTGTGTCTTCGGAGGAACCCGACACCTGATTAATCGCCTTAGCTGTGAGGTGTTTTAGCGTGGGTTTTTGCCGCCTGCAGTTCCATGCCCATCTGTTGTCGCTACTGTCATCCCTGTGTGAATGAGTGTTGAACCGATATTGTTGTCCTCACCTGGATGGAGCTGAGTCGAGGAGTGTGATGAGGAAGCGGGTTGTCAGACCCGTGGTTGAAAAGGCAGGTTTTCAGGCCTGTGAGCAGCTCTCTCCAGGTGAGAGAGTCTGGTGGGAAGTGTTTTTCTCACAAAGAGAGTCCAGCACCAGCTACAGAGCTCTAAGAATTCCTGATCCGGCCTATTTTCGAGACCTAGAGAGGGAGGTGAAGCATCAATGGACTGTGCTTGTGAAGGTGTATACTCCTGGGTGGAACAAGCATGTGGGGAATGAGAGTCCGTGAGTAGTGGGCGTAAGAAGGCTCCTGGAGAGAATCCTTCTGGTTGCACTATGCAATTTTCCTGTAACCTTAGCCTAGTCTAGGATTCCCTTGCCTTGGGTGGAGCTTAGTCCTAGCTCGGGGGTGACCCACTGCTGAGCGTGATGAGCAGCGTGGTCTAAGGATGGGAGGTTCATGGAAGGTTTGCACGTAGTTTGTGGAGTTACTATAGTTTCAAAGATAAGTATCATTATGTCTTTTAATTTCAATTAAAATGCATGTCTATGATGCTTGTAATATTATCATGTATTCCATTGCAATGATATTTATGGTTAATTCTATTTCAGTATGTATGATGAGAGTAAATCTATGTTGAATGAGTTAATTTCATTTAATATGCATGTTATATAAATATGTATGGGAATGTTCCACATAGTAGCATTACCCGACAGTGGGGTTGATGGCCGAGGACATTACAATATGGTATCAGAGCCATGGTTTCAATGTTGAGCCTAGATGGGCCAGATAGGTGGTATTTGGACCCAAGGTTTCGAGTGGAAAGGGTGTTCGGATGGAACCAATTTTGAACCTTAGAATTTTTCTAAGTGCCAAGGGGTTACTTGGTCGTGTTAGGAATCTCAAGAGGAGTAGCGGTAGAATAAAACTACAGCCGGTGTAGCATTTGACCATAGAGAGAGAGAGATCAACACTTGGGGTGTTGGAGCCATAGGATCTATTTGGGAAAAAGGAGATTCCTTTACGACCGTCAGATCTGGAGAAGGTGCAGGAAGGTTATCCTGGAAGCCTTTCGGAGTTTGGAAATCGGGAGAAGTGGAATGCGTTGAGGCACAAACTTCCTAAGAAGATCTACACCGTAGATCATAGGGAAAGAGATTGACCATTAGATCTGTGTCCAAAAAGGAAAACGAAAGTCACTTCAGAAGATTTCAAGTGTGGAGTGTAAGAAACTCCCAAAGTCCTGAAGTAGATCGCAATCATCTGTTAAGAAGGACACGCATAAAGAGATCATGTACTTCAAGTGGAAGTACTTTGGGAGGAGGAAAGTGCTATGAGTTTGAAACTACTGAAGCCCGAAGTACCGAAGTCACTCATAGTCGTTGATCATGAAGGAGGACATGTGTCAGTAGATCGTGAAATCCAGGGGAAAGCACTCCGGGCAAAAGTGAGCGTAGAGGACTTGAAACTCCCTAAGACTGAAGAGTCGAAGTGGTGAGTCTGTATGATGTCACATGGAGGTGACATGGACACATGGGATGTGTTCCACATGTTAGTGGATTTGGAACCCGTGGAAGATTGAAATGGCATTTGGAACTTGATGAGTGCCACCCATCTGAATGGGCCATGTATCAGTGGCTAGTATTCCGCCATGTGGAATCTTGTATGAGTAGGGTTAGTGGGGCCCGAGGTTACGTAACGTAGTTAAATGTCAGAGGACCCAGAATGGAATTGATCACGATACATCAAGATCAATGGCCAGAAGGCATTGTGGGGACCCAAGTTGCACGGAAGCTAATTCTCCAAGGTGGTCCCACAATCCAAACCACGGTTTCACTGAGGGGTTACGTGTCAGCATTAGAAGAATTGTGGGATGAAAGGCGGGTTTCTACAAACCACCATTGCATGCCCCCGCAATTGGGAAACTGTTAAGTGATGTGACATAATAACGTCACCTAAGGTGACATGGAAGTGTTCAGAGATTAATGGTTCGGGGTGTGCGGATGTGAAATCTTCTGAAGTCCCAAAGTTCCAGAACTCATATTCCTGAGGTTCCACAGTGAGTGTTAGCCATTGGATATTGGGTAGACGTGGACCGTTGATCCACTCTACTGCGCAAGTTCGGTAACTCGGAACTCCGAGTGACTGTTGTGTTATTCTTGGAAATATTATGAAGCCGAAGGCCGAAGGCCCGAGTATGCACTTATTTATCTAGTGCTTGGTCACAACCCATGGTCGTGTGGGTTGGGAACTAAGAGAAAGAGGCTAGTGCCCTAAAACTTAGTAGAGAAGAGCTCCGAAAGAAGAAATCTGTGGGGATTCTCGATTGAACGAGAATCACAGAGGATGAAAAATGAACGTTTTCTTGAATCAGATTTGTTTATGAATGTTGTGGGATTTGTTAAGGAATAATGACCTGACAAATTCTGGTTGTCTGCACATTGTGTTTGCAGAAGTTTAACGAGTGCCAGATTCAAACAGAGTTGACACTGAGTGCAAAGAAATGGAGGAGACATTGAATGCTTCCAGTTTAGAGAATGAAGCTCAAGGGATGGATGTTCATTTAGGAGTTGAAGGGTCCAACTCCAATGGACATGGAGAAGAGATAGATAAGGAAGGGCATATGATGAAAATCATTGAAAGATTATAGAAAGATGCCCAAACTCACCGAGAAGATAGAAAAAATCTCATGAAAGCTAAGGAACAGTAGGGAGAATTAAAATTAAAGTTGATGAAGAGTCTGGAGAGAATAGAAAAGAAGTTGGACAAGGAGAGAGACTCGAGCAAAACAGGGAGTCACTAGACTTCTGAGCGAAGAAGATCAAGGAGTGTTGGTAGACACAATCATCACTCCCAAGGTCGCTCCAAGAGGAGGGAACACAGTAGTTCAAGCCCATCTCCTACCAGAAAGAACAGGAGATCTGGAGTGGATCAAATGAAGGGATAAATGAACAAGATTAAGCCTCCTACATTTAATGGAGAACATAAGAAGGAGGAAGATGTTGAAACATGGTTGCTTGGCATGAGGAAATATTTCCAACTGCAGAATTATTCCTCTCATGCAGAAGGAAGAACTGCACTGTATCAACTGAAAGGGAAAGCATCTATGTGGTGGGATCAACTTTTGCCGGTGCATCACATTAGAGAGAAAGATATCACTTGGAAGGAATTCAAGAGGTATTTAGAGAAGAAATACTTGACTAAAAGATACTACGACAGAAAGATGAAAGACTTCTTTGAACTCAAGATGGGAAGCATGACCATTGATGAGTATGAATGTAGGTTTTTGGAATTATTGAAGTATGTTTCGTTCATCAAGGTTGATACAATCAAGATTCAAAGGTATCTGAGTGGAGTTCCACCTTCCATCGGTGACAAGATTCAGTATGATGATCCTAAGACTATGGAAGAAACTATAAGAAGAGAAAAATGCTTATATGAGAAGCAAAGAGAAAAGCCTACTTTTCGGAAGGCTTGGGATGACCAGAAGAATTTTAAGAAAGAGAAAAGGTTGAAGGGAAACAAATCTTCCTTTTTCAGAAATAGTCTTCAAGGACAACCATCGTTCAGAGAGCCAAGAATGGCTGATGTAGGGGAACAAAGGCCAAGGCAGACGCCCATTCAGTGTTGGGGTTGTCAGGGAAACTACAAGTACAAAGATGTTCCCCATAAAAATGGAAAAGTGAGAGTTATCCATAATATTCAGCAAGCTAAAATAGTGGAAGACATGGGCAGTAGAATACCTAGGATCTACGCAGCCCTGGAAAACAAGAAAGTTGAATATCAGTCGCACATGATTGAAGTGGAAAGTATGATCAACAACCATGCCTTTACTATTTTAATTGATTCAAGGGCCATAGTTATATATATCCTAGAGTGGTGGAAAGTTTGCAATTGGAGAGAAGCAAACATGAAAAGTCTTGTTTAGTGCAGCTGGCTATAGGAACCAAGAGGAAAGTAATTAATTTAGTTAAGTCTTGTCCAGTGGACATGAATGGACTGAGCACAAAGGTTGAATTGAACATTCTGCCTTTAGGTTCTTATGATTGTCTAATTGGGATGGACTGGTTGGACCAACACCATGTCATCTTGGACTGTTGAAACAAGGCACTCACTTTCCTGGATGAGGAAGGAAATCATAAAATAGTCCAAGGAATTCCCAGAGTTGTTTCTATCAGAGAAATCTCAGCAATGCACTGAAGAAGTGCTAAAGAAAAGGTTGTCAATTATTTTCAACCCACATGGAGGAAGCATCTAAGGATGAGGTCTCAAATATTTGATATCATCTAGCACTAAAGGAGTTTGAAGATGTATTTCAGGAGGTACCTGGACTACCCCCGAAGAGGGATATTGACTTCTCTATAAACTTGATTCCTGGAGCAGCTCCAGTGTCGAAAGATCCTTACAGAATGAGTACGTCACAGCTGAAAGAACTAAAATTGAAGCTTGAAGAGATTTTGAATAAGGGGTATATACACCCAAGTGTATCACCTTGGGGTGCCCCAGTCCCGTTCGTGAATAATAAGGACGGGACGTTGAGATTGTGTATTGATTTCAGAAAATTGAACAAAGTAATTGGAAATAACAAATATCCTTTGTCGAGGATTGATGACCTCTTTGATCAGTTGAAGGATGCGAAGATATTTTTGAAGATAGATCTCAGGTCGGGATATCACCAGGTAAGGATAAAGGATCAATACATCACCAATACCACCTTTAGAACAAGGCATGGTCATTACGAGTTCATAGTGGTGTCGTTTGGGTGGTCGAACGCACCCGTTGTTTTTACGTGCCTGATGAATGGTGTATTCAAGAACTATCTAGACAAGTTTGTCATGGTCTTCTTGGATGACATTTTGGTGTATTCCAAGTCGGAGGAAGATCATGAAAAACATATGAGGATGGTGTTGTAGGTGCTAAGAGAGCACCAACTGTATGCCAAGTTGAGAAAGTGCTCATTTTATCAGGAGCGAATCCATTACTTGGGGCATATTATTTCAAAGGATGGGATAGTTGTAGATCCTGAGAACATTGAGGCCATTAGAGAATGGTCAGCACCAAAGAAAATGACGAAAATCAGATCCTTTATGGGTCTAGCTGGTTATTACAGAAGGTTTATCACATAGTTCTTCAAGTTAGCTCACCCTATCACTTCCTTGCAAATGAAGGAGAATAAGTTTCAGTGGACAGAAGAATGTGAGAGAAGCTTCCAACAATTGAAGCAATTGTTAACCAGTGCTCCAATCCTGAGGATTGTAGATCTGAATGAAGACTTTTTAGTGTGTACAGATGCATGAAAAGAAGGACTGGGAGGAGTCCTCAGTCAGAATAGATTTGTAATTTTTTATGAATCTAGAAAGTTGAAAGAGAATGAAAGGAACTATGCAACTCATGATTTGGAGTTGGCAGCCAAAGTACACACTCTAAAGAAATGGAGGCATTACCTCATGGGAAGGAGGTTTGAACTGAGAAAATACCACAACAGTCTGAAATATTTGTTTGATCAACCAAACTTGAATGCTAGGCAGAGTAGGTGGTTGGAGTTTCTTTGTGAATATGACTTTGATATCAATAATATCAAAGGAAAAGAGAACAAAGTGGTTGATGCACTCAATAGGAGAGTGAATGTATTGCATGCTACGATCATTATCATGTACCAAACTGATATTAAAGGCAAAATTTTGGAAGTTGCAAATGCAGATTTGCAGTACAGGGATTTGGTAGCAAAGCTACAACAAGGTGAGATGCCACAGAAAGTGGAAAATTATAAATTAGAGGCTGATGGAATACTTTTGTACAAGAACATAACTTATGTACCTAATGTCCAGGACTTTAAACTTATGATTTTGCATGAAATGCATAATGTGCCTTATGTTGGGCACCCTGGATACCAAAAGATTATGGCGGCAATCAAGAGGATTACTTTTGGCCAGGTTTGAAGAAATATATTGTTGAATACAATGCTAGATGTATGGATTTCCAGAAGGTTAAAGATGAGCATAGACACCCAACAGGATTGTTGCAGCCTTTACCCATTCCTGAGTGGAAGTGGGAAGTGGTGACAATGGATTTCATCACATGATTTCCCAAAACAGGCAAGCAGCATGATTCCATCATGGTGGTGGTGGAAAAGCTTACGAAATATGCCCATTTTATTCCGTTAAAGACTACTCATAAGGCAGCGGATGTTGCCAACATATTTATGAAGGAAGTGGCACGATTGCACAGAATTCCCAAGACAATTGTGTCTGAGAGAGACCCGAAATTTACCTCAAATTTCTCAAAAGGGTTATTCAAGGGGTTCGGAATGAATCTGAACTTCAGTAAATCCTATCATCCTAAGTCGGATGGGTAGACAGAGAGGGTGAATCGAGTAATAGAAGACATATTGAGGATGTATGTGATGGAAAAACCATCGAAATGGGAAGACTACCTAGACTTGGTAGAATTCACGTACAACAATGGGTATAAAGCATCGTTGAAGATGAGCCCATTTGAAGCACATTATGGTAGAAAGTGCAATACTCCAGTAAGATGGGATAATTCAGCTGATAGGGTAGTAGTTGGGCCAGAGTTGCTCAAGGAAATGGAAGAACAAATGCTAAAAATTAAGCAGAATTTGAAAGCTGCCCAAGACAGGAAAAAAAGCTATGTTGATAAAAAAAGAACCCACAGAGAGTTTAAAGTGGGTGATCATGTTTTCCTGAAAGTGAAAGCCAATAGAATTTCCCTAAAGCTGGGAAACTACGCCAAGTTGGCAGCCAAATTTTGTGGGCCATTTGAAATCCTAGAAAAGATTGGGCCAGTTGCATATATGCTTGCATTACCTGCATCCATGACTGTATATAATGTGTTTCATGTTTCATTGCTTAAGAAATATATACCTGATGTTAATCATGTAATCGATTGGAATGTGATTCAAGTGGAGCAAGAAGGTGTCCTACAAGTGCATCCTATGCCAATATTGGACTGGAAAAGAAAACAGCTCCAGAATCGAGCCATGGGGCTTGTACAGGTCCAATGGACCTAGTACGGACCCGAGGATGCAACTTGGGAACATGAAGATACTATGCGGGTAGAATAGCTGCATCTTTTTGAAGATTTTGAAAATCTTGTTGATGTTGTGTAAAGAGTTGCACTAAGGACAGTGCAAAATAAGGGGAGGGGATTGTAATATCCCCTAGTAGTGCCCAATTATATTATGAATTGTAAATCATGTTTTGTAGGCTGGTGAGCCAAGTATTGATAAGTTGGTGGACTTATGTGTTTATTAGGCCGGAGAGCCTAAGTGTTAAAGGCCATGAGCCTGTTTTTGTATATGTAATTATGCAGAACATTAATAAAGATTAAACATCGTTGCATGCAGACCGACCATGAAGAAACAATGATGGGGGACTAAGATTCCACAGAGTGAGTAAGGGAAAGGGGGTTGAAAGGTTGGAAATAGGGGCTAAGCTCAGGGGCTTAAGTCCTTGAGAATAATAATTTATTATTATTCCAAAGCTATGTGACAAACATGTTTTTTTTCCTAAGTCCTGAGAGAGGCAATGCATGCAGCTCCATTATGTACAAAAGGGAATGCATGCAACTCTAGGAAGACAAGTTTCAACCTAGGCACATGCAGTTAAAAGATGAAGCGTCAGTTGAGTTGGGGGTTCGTTCCGCTAGTTTTCCCAATCCTCCGTCTGAGACCATGAGACCTCTGTAATCGACCTCTGCTTAATTTTCTTGTAACACATTCCTGAAAATGAGAACCGTGAAGTCGACCGGTGTATTTCCATGAATCTCATGGCCTTTGTATTTGACCTTTGCAATATTCACGCATGTACCTGACAACCCAAAATCTGTGAACTGTTATGTGTCTTTGAAGGAACCTGACACCTTAGTAATCTCCTTAGTTGTGCGGTGTTTTAGCGTGGGTTGTTGCCGCCTGCAGTGCCATGCCCATCTGTTGTTTCTATTTTCATCCCTATGTGAATGAGTAATGAACAGCTGATGTTGTCCTCACCTGGCTAGAGCCGATTCGAGGAGTGTGCTGAAGAAGTGGGTTGTCAGTCCCGTGGTAGAAGAGGCAGGTTGTCAGGCCTGTGAGTAGCTCTCTCTAGGTGAGAGAGTCTGTTGGGAAGTGGTTTTCTCCCAGAGAGAGTCCAACACCATCTACGGAGCTCTGAGAATTCTTGATCCTGCCTATTTTCGAGACCGAGAGAGGGAGGTGAAGCACCGATGGACTATTCTTGTGAAGGTGTATACTCCCAGGTGGAACAAGCATGTGGGGAATGAGATTTTGTGAGTAGTGGGCGTAAGAAGGCTCCTAGAGAGAATCCTTTTGGTTGCACTGTGTAGTTTTCCTGTAACCTTAGCCTAGTCTAGGATTCCCTTGCCTTGGGTGGAGCTTAGTCCCAGCTCAAGGTTGACCCACTACTTAGCATGATGAGCAACGTGGTCTAAGGCTGGGAGGTTCATGGAAGGTCTTCACGTAGTTGGTGGAGTTACTACAGTTTCAAGGATAAGTATCACTATGTGTTTTAATTTCAATTAAAATGCATGTTTGTGATGCTTGTAATATTATCATGTATTTTGTTGCAATGATATTTATGGTTAATTCTATTTAAGTCTGTATAATGGCAGTATCTCTATGTTGAATGAGTTAATTTGATTTAATATGCATGTTATATAT